>JAVTVY010052108.1:0-26586 GCA_036873755.1 Hanleya hanleyi | reverse complement strand
CTGGTACAGAATCAGGTGGTTCCTGGGACCCACATGACGGATTTAGTGAATGATCTGATGCGTAAACGCAGGTCGCACACGGATCCTCGAGGATGGGAGGTCTTCGCTCAAGGCTTGAAAGACATGCATGTACCACAGGAATTGATGGGGAACCCCCAGCGCTGGGCCTTTATGCAATCACCGACTCGTGCACCACGACTCTCACCACAACCTTCTTGGGAAGCCGACTGGGAACCGGAGTCACCCCCCAAAACTCCACCACCATCACAACGGGCACCTTCTTTTCAGACCTTTAAAAACCACCCTCGATCAGGACACCCCACATCTCCAGAGCCGTGACACGTAGCAAGTCAACGCGACGAACACGACGCCGGACACAACCGCCCAAGGGCTGGAACACCTATTAAAACCAACAGCAGCAGCAGGACAGCTCAGTCGCCATGTTTTACCTCACCCTACCCAGTAACAGTTCGCTGGATGTGTTTCCGGACAACACCGTGGCCAAGTATGTGACTCAATTACCACAACCGTTACATTTACCTGGCCGGTGGGAATGTGGACTGGTGGATATTCAGTACCCTTACTCATGGTACAACGTGCGAGCCAATGAAGTGTGGTACGAGGTGACCTACGAAGGCAAAAACACCCGACTCACCCTGCCCGAAGGCCAATACGATACCCCCCAAAGAGTTCATGGGTGGGCTGTCAAGACTGATGCATTATAAGGCGCTACGGGGGGTGACGAATACTTCAAGACCCATCAAAGCCTATCCCTTCAAGAATCACGTGGACTTCGATTACAACGCACACAACGACAAGGCAGAGCTTATCGTGACCGGCAAGGCGAGTGTCGTACTGAGTCCTATCCTACAGCAAATGCTGGGTTTCGATCTAAAGACGTTCGCTTGTCCCACCGAACACCATGGCGAGATCCCGATGGATATGACGTCGGGTATGTACGGACTCTTACGTCTACTCGGACGTGGTGGACAACCACATCGTGGGCGATATCAACACACCTCTGTTACGGGTGGTCCCCATTAAAAAGACGTATGGAGGTCAAGTCACCCACAGTTTCATCCACATGCTCTACTTGCCCGTACGACAAACTGACATCAACACGATCACGGTGGATATAAGAGATGACACGGGACGACCGGTGGCATTCGAACGAGAAAAAGTGGTGCTGACACTTCATTTTCGACAAGCACGTGCTCCCCACTTTGCATAATGAAAGTACCTTACGAGTGCGATGCACGCAGCTATATGGACTATTATGCCCAACAGGCCGGGAGTGGCTTTCCGGTCTTTAGCGGTGCACGCATGCAACGAGGACATGGACTGGGGAACATACTCGGCAGCATCGTCAAAACGTTCCTGCCCTTGGTGACGCGTGGGGTGAAAGCAATCGGCAAACAAGCGGTACGCAGTGGACTGCAAGTGGCCGGTGATGTCTTGGGGGGTACGGCACACAAAGAATCCTTGAAACGGCGGGCCAAAGAAGCGGGAGGCGTCTTGGTGGCCAAAGCACAACGCACCGTAGGGAATAAAAGAGCTGCCCCACCGAGACCACGCACCAGTCGACGACCGACCCAGCGACGACGCACATCGAAGAAGACAAAGGATATCTTTTCTTAAAACATGTCCTTGATCCACGCCGAGTCCTGCCCCTCCACCAACAGTGAATTTGATTTGTGGACCGTGCCGCCCACACAGACCAGTGTCGAACAAGGATTATGGGTGGAGCATCTCCCGCTCTCCAGCATCAACGAAACCGGGCCCATCGAGTTCACCATCAGTAATGCGGATACGGCCTATGTGGATTTAGCCCATACATACTTGTATGTGAAAGCCAAGGTGGTCAATGGAGCTGGCACCAGAATCGTTGACCAAGCAACGGTGCGCCCGACGAATCTCTGGCTGCACTCGATGTTTCAGCAGGTGGATATTTTTCTCAGCGACAAACTGATCAGTGACTCCACCAACACGTACCCCTATCGAGCCTACATCGAGACACTGTTGTCGTATGGCCGAGAGGCTAAAAAAATCTCAGCTGACAACCGCTTTATTCTACAAGGACACGCCCGAGCACATGGACACGGCGGACAATGGGGGATATAACAAACGGAAGGCTTTCACTGCGAACACTGCCTCGGTGGATATGATGGGTCGACTGCATGCAGACATGTTCATGCAAGACCGGTACCTCTTGAACAAGATCCCCATCAAAATCCGACTGATACGGGCGCCTCCGACCTTCGCCTTGATGGCCACTAACGTAGAGGGCATGCAGCGGACTATAAGATTGTCATCCAAGACGCAGTCCTGTATGTCCGAAAAGTGAAACCGAATCCAGCCGTTCAATTGGGACACATGAAAGCCTTGGAAACAAAACCAGCCCAGTACCCTATCCGACGTGTACACACCAAAGTGTTCTCTGTGCCTGCTGGAAATATGGGCGCCAACAAAGAAAACCTGTTCCTGGGGGAACTACCCAAGCGATTGATCCTGGCCTGTGTGGAAAATACCAGTTTCAGCGGAGCCTACCCAGAGAATCCGTTTGACTTTCAACATTTCGGCATCAACTTTGTGGCCCTGCATGTGGATGGACAACAGGTGCCAGCCACGGCCTTAACACCGAACTTTGGGCGGAGGAATTTCATTCGAGCCTATCAGAGCCTGCTTACAGCCACCGGTCAAATCAACCAGGACGAAGGGAATATGACCAGTCGGGAGGACTACGCGAACGGATACACGTTGTTCTGTTTCGATCTAACCCCCACCTTAGAGAACGACCATCAGCTTGCCCTGGCCAAGCAAGGCAACTTACGGTTGGAAATCCACTTTGCACGAGCCCTGGCGACCACCGTCAATGTGATCTGCTACGCCGAGTTTGACAACATCATTCAAGTGGACAAGGCGCGCAACGTCCTTTGTGACTTCTCCACCTAACATGGATACAGACCAGATAACCACCGTGCTGAAGAATGACCCAGGGACACGTATGGTCTTTCAAGGGGTGTTCGCCCGAGATGTGTTCCCATTAGACCGTATGTATCCTGCTGCTTACGTTCTCAACACGGACCCGATGGATCGACCCGGTGAACACTGGGTGGCCGTGTACTTGACAGAACAGCAGGGCGAATACTTTGACCCGTACGGCCTGCCAACCCTCCATCCCGATTTAACAGACTTCATGGATCAAGGCACAGAGACGTGGTGTTGGAACAGTCAAACGTTGCAAAGCCTGACCAGTGGCGTGTGCGGACAATATTGCTTGTTTTACCTGTACCATCGATGCCGGGGAAGACCCTTATCTACCATCGCACAGATGTTTGACGAGTACCCCAAGGCCGAGGACCGCGATGTACTCGTCTATGACTGGGCCGCCCATCATTTCAATGTACAAGCCCCGTTCTGGGCTTAAGTTAATTACAAGCCCCTTGTTCTGGGCTTAAGTTTACAAGCCCCTTGTTCTGGGCTTCAATGTGCAAGCCCCTTGTTCTGGGCTTCAATTAATTACAAGCCCCTTGTTCTGGGCTTCAGTTTTCACGTGGTTGTTCTCACGTTGTTGTTGTTCACTGAATAAAAAAAATGAGATCTCACCAAAAAACCCTGTCTTGTGTGTTTTATTCATAATGCATCAATGCCCAATGTGGAGATTCAGTCAAACTGAAATCAGTGGTGTAGGATGGGGCCAAAATGTAACCCATCAAGGTTAGAATGCAAGAGCACTATAGTAAAATAGAGAGCCAATGAAATCAGCCCACAGACCAAGTACGTGTTTTTGGTCTAGGTTTGGAGCGGGCATTTCATTGAGGTGCGTGTATACGGTGAGTGAAGACTCGTCCAACACGTATAGATTATGTTTATGACTATAAGTTGTAGGTAACCCATCAAGGTTAGAATGCAAGAGCACTATAGTAAAATAGAGAGCCAATGAAATCAGCCTACAGACCAAGTACGTGTTTTTGGTCTAGGTTTGGAGCGGGCATTTCATTGAGGTACGTGTATACGGTGAGTGAAGAGACTCGTCCAACACGTATAGATTATTACTATAAGTTCTATGAGCATAATGCATGAAACTGGTTTTGAACACCGTATTAGCCAATCAGTGGCCTAGAATGGAGCCAAAGGTAACCCATCCATGTCCAGAAAACATTACCCGGGTGTACAAGAACCCAGATGTAGGCGCGGACGTCAGCGAAAGCACACCGTGAGTACCCCAATTCGATTGGCTGATTGTTCGACCGCTGATTGGTTCTTTTTCTCGACCGCTGATTGGCTCTTTTTTTCTCGACCGCTGATTGGTCCAAATGGACCTGCCCATCTTTCCCAGGTTCATTTACAATCCCCATTTTTGTGCTCAAGCTCTGACTATAGCGATGCCGCAACATTGTCTCATTGGACATTGGACCGTCTGACCTGGAGGTGACCCTTTGACCTTTTGACCCGCGTCCGCGCGGGCACTGCCGGGGATGACGCGCGCGCTGCGGCCGGAGAACCCGCGCGCGCGCTGCGGGGTGCCGGGGCGGGGGAACACCCCGGAGGGTTGAACATACGGACGTCTAAGAGGAAACATTGGAACTCTTCTATGTTTGGAGGTAGTTTTAGTGAAAAACCCGGAAGTGACGTCACAACCCACACGTGACCTGCGCAGCACAATGGAAACGACACCCTAGTGTAACTCCCTCACCTAGGCTTCACATGGATACCTCACTCGATCCCATCGACCCACTAGGGGCCCACCTACACCCCAACACGTCTATTTCTATACTACGGCCAGACTGCGCATGCGCAGAATGCCGCTAGTTCAACCCCACACCCAGCCCATCAGATGCCCCTTCACGAAGGCTTCACATGGATACCTCATACGACTCCATTGGCCCATTCGTGGCTCCCCTAGCTCCAACACGTCTAGCGGGACCCATACAGGGTCCAGTTTTCGACACTAGGTGACCACATCCCGACAGAAATGGCCAGTTTTCGACACCGGATGTGCCGCCATCTTGAACACACGTGCCGCCATCTTGGATATGTCCCATAATGCACCGGGTCAAAATACTCGCTTCTGATTGGACGAGAGCTCCGTGGCGGATTTGAAATACTCGCTTCTGATTGGACGAGAGCTCCGCATTGCATCTGCGCATGCGCAGAATGATATTCCTACCGCACACCCAACCCATTAGATGCCCCTTCACCTAGGCTTCACTTGGATACCTCACTCGACCCCATTGGATCATTAGGGACTCCCCTACATCCCAAAACGTCTATGCGCATGCGCAGAATGACGCTAGTTCAACCCCGCTAGTCCAGTCAGATGCCCCTTCACCTAGGCTTCACTTTGATACCTCACTCGACCCCACTGGACCATGAGTAGCTCCCCTAGCTCCAACACGGCTATGTTCATACCCTTCGGCCACCGCGCATGCGCAGAATGACGCTATTTCAAACCCACTAGTCCAGTCAGATGCCCCTTCACCTAGGCTTCACTTTGATACCTCACTCGACCCCATTGGACCATGAGTAACTCCCCTACATGCCAACACGGCTATGTTCATACCCTTGGACCACCGCGCATGCGCAGAATGACGCTAGTTCAAACCCACTAGTCCAGTCAGATGCCCCTTCACATAAGCTTCACTTGGATACCTCATACAACTCCATTGAACCATTAGGGGCTCCCCTGGCTCCAAAACGTCTATTTTCATACCCTTCGGCCACCGCGCATGCGCAGAATGCCGATAGTTCAACCCCACAGCCAGCCCATCAGATGCCCCTTCACCTAAGCTTCACTTTGATACCTCATATGACCCCACTGGACCAATAGTGGCTTCCCTAGCTCCAACACGGCTATTTTCATACCCTTGGGCCACCGCGCATGCGCAGAATGACGCTATGTCAACCCACTAGTCGAGTGAGATGCCCCTTCATGAATGCTTCACTTTGATACCTCACTCGACCCCATCGGCCCATTAGTAACTCCCCTAGCTCCAAAACGGCTATTTCCATACCCTTGGGCCACCGCGCATGCGCAGAATGCCGATATTTCAACCCCACACCCAGCCCATTAGATGCCCCTTCACGAATGCTTCACTTTGATACCTCATCTGACCCCACTGGACCAGTAGTAACTCCCCTAGCTCCAAAACGGCTATTTCCATACCCTTGGGCCACACGAGTTGTCTCCCTTGCGTCAGTGTGTGCAGATGGCGCTATGATCGACGCCGTGATGTGGAAAGGGCGTCCCCACACCATCCTGGAGCCGCCATTTTGTTTGTTGATTTTCTGCGGAGATACACGGGACAATAAACGCTCGACCCTAGGGTGGTACAGATGCTAGACTGATGCTATTAACATGGTACAACACCTATAGATTATGTTTATTATTATTATATGGCTTAGAGGTTTTTTTGAGGGTAATGTGAGGGTTTTTTCTCCCCGTGACCTCCCCACCGCCTCGTTTGCTCCCTTGCGCCGCCATTTTGAACCCACCACCACCCACAGCCGCCATTTTGAACCCACCACCACCTTCCACACTTGCCATTTTGACCATCCCACACCCAGCCCATTAGATGTCCCTTCACATAAGCTTCACTTTGATACCTCACTCGACCCCATCGGACCATTTTATCTAGGGACTACTTTTTCTCCGCGGAAGCAGACCGAATCACCGCCAGACATGACCGCATCACCGCGGAGGAATACATCTTTGACCTGGGTCACGTGATATGCAAATTTGGAACTCTCCTGTGCTGGAGGTAGCTTTTTGGTCAGAGGTCAAAATACTCGCTTCTCATTGGCTGTGTGACCTCCACGTGACCTCCACAAAATATGCAAATTTCTGAGGTCAATATTGTTCAATTTAGCCTTTGTATACTACTGCCGTCTAGTGATCAAATAAAAACACGAAAGCACAAGCACAAAAATTCCCCAGACCTAGCGAGATAGCAAACAAAGTTTATCTAAAAAATCTCCAACGGTTTCAGAGATAGGACTTTTGAAATGGCGACGGCGACGGCGGCGGAGTAGTTTTCCGGTACTACATAAGAGCATCTATTTTGTGGAAATGCTCTAATTAAGTTTATGTACAATGTTCACAGTCAATGGTTTGTCAAATTGTAGAGGTAGCTTGCATGTACATAACTTAATATACACGTTTTACCATTGACAACAAACAATTTTTTTTAAGATGAAAATTACAGACACTGCAATCGAATCCCACACTGGATCTGGATCTAATTAAATAACTGTTTATATTCTTCACTTCTTCTCCCTCCGAACCAGTATCTTTCACATGAATGAAAAAACTGCCTTTGTGTGGTAATATTTCAAGCTAAAAACACTATACGAGTATAGCATGTGGGCTAATTTTCGACACTATCAGTTTTATGAAAGTGCCCCGCGCCCCCCCCCCCCTTGTTGGTTTTTTGCTCCTATCTCCGGAACGACAAAAAATGGATTGGAGAGATGAAACTCTGTTACTTTTTAGCTTATCATATTGGGGTCATTTTCAGCCTATTCGCATGACCCTCCGAGCAGTGCATCATGGGTAAATTCAAGATGGCGGTCATGTGGAGTACCAGAAAAGTGATGTTTTCGTCATATTTCTTCAATTTTTTTGCTTTTCTGTGTGGAAAAGTGGGTAAAACGTATTTTATTTTATATCAGATTAGTATTTACTAATTTATCATGCAGATTTTGCGAAGAAAAATAATTTCGAAAATTTTGACCGAAAAATCGTCCAAAAATGCTCTTGTTGAAAATGACGTCAAAGCGATGTCATCATGGCGGCCATCTTGGATTTTTTTTACATTTTCTTGTAGGGCTTGATCCAAAGGTCTAGTGTGGTAAGTTTCAGCCCTTTAGCCTTAGCGATAGCGAAAATATATAGGGGGGCACTTTCCACCCCCCCCCCTCCCCCCCCAGGCTTCGGTACATCTATCTCGCACAGGCCAGATAGGGTTAACATAGAACGTTACGTCAGATATCCATTCGTGCCGTGTCAGTAGCCCCGTATCGTGTGTCGCGGAATGTTTCGCTCGGCTCCTGCAATTCCCACAAAATCGTGTTCGACGTTTTCCTCTAAACATACAAGAAAACGGCTGACGATTTATATTAATCCAATAATATTCGAGATGAAATGTATATCTTTGGATTTATATTTTATGGAAGCATTTTAAGAAAAATGATGAAAACCGAGTGTGGGTATATCGCGGGATATTCCCGGCGTTTTGAAACCAGCTCTTCGCGTAAATATTTCGCCATGAATTAAAAGGAAATGTTTTCCAAACTATGCACTTCTCTTCAGATTTAATAATAAGTAAACAGAATGAAAATCGGATAGATATTGGCAGAGTTTTGCTTATTATATTCTGACATGTGTGCAGTTTGTATTGAGTTAACATGTGTCACTGACTGAAACCCACCTCACTATCCAGTTCCTTCGCAGAACAGAAAGGGCTAAGAAAGGGTCTCAGGTACCGGTACAAGTATACCCATATTACGGAAAGAGAGTGCAAATGTACTCCAGTAAAGCAAGCTTATTAGACTGCAGAGAAGACTATATGTATGTATGTCGCTTATGGGGTGAGTGAACTGAAGCAATTTATTTATGTGAAGCTAAGTGAATTATACCGCAAGAGAACAATCAAATCAAAACAAAGTATATTCTTATATATAACTCGCCTACGTTGTAAATATGGCCATCAGAGATAATCTGCACATTGCTATGTCCACACATTTGACCCAGTGTTACGATATCGCAGTGTGAACATTCAGTGCTAAAGCCCCAGTCACACTGTCAAGAATTGGGTGGAGAATGCTGGCCAATGACCACGATTATTTTAATCTTGTCGATTCATGTCAATTCGCCTGTAGAGGGCCTCTTTGAAACTGTCTACGAATCCCTTACACATGCCGTAGGTTCCTTGTACGAATGGCATAATCATTTAACAAGAATCATCAAGAATGAGTACGCATGCAGTAAGATTCAATGAAGAACGCCCTACGCATCAACACGACAGCCCGCGAACCCGCTACGAATGCTCGATAATCTGCTATGAATAAGTACGTATGCAGTACGATGTGAGTACGAATGCAGTACGAACCTGTTACGCTGTGACACGATCCCCCAGGAGACCACGCGAACCTATATAAAGACGAGATTCGCGAGGAAGCGTAGCCTATTCTTCATGAAACGTAGGGCCAGCGTGGGTATTCGTAATACTGTCGCGGGTATTCGTGTACTGTCGCTACACATCGTCTTGAATTCTTCCCAGTATCGTAGTATGATCATACAAGAATGCGTCCAACAATCGTACAATGCGTACGGCGTTCTTGCTGATTTGTGTCTGAAAGAACTACTACGACTACCCACGAATATACACGATAGAAGGAGAATGCATGCGAGAACGCAGTAAGATGGTGCCAAGAATGCATTTCAAGACTTTCGTACTCCCTCCGAGAATAGGCAAGAACGGTCACGATCTGCGACGAACCCCGAAATTTGCCTGTACGAATTGCCAAGAATGACCCCGATCGTCCAGTTCGCGGTGATTCGCCTACCCAATTCTTGACAGTGTGACCGGGGCTTAAAAAAGACGACAGACGAATGATAAGAACACTATAACAGTGGTCGACAGCAAAGAAAACCAACGTAAACTAAATAAGGTTTTAATGGAGATTCCAATGCGATTTCAACTGGAAACATATATTCAAAAAAAACTGCTTACCTATGAACACAATACTTGCATAATGGAAAGCCGTGGAAATGAAGGTGGCACAGAAAAGAACGCATTGATATATCTGCCATCGTCCGTATTTCCCCAAAGAGACGAGAAGGGCGTCCACGTTATTGCTAGCTCCAGACCTCATGCTGGATCAGCTTGGTTCTGACGATACATGTAGGTCCTGTACAAGCTGTGTGAAGTGGGTTTGATATTGGATATTTATACCGCTCAGTGAGCCTATGTATAGATATATCATTTCCGTATGGTCATACCATTAGGACTTTATGTAAAGAATATTAATGCATATCTGAACACTAGTAGGCTATCTTCCACAATCAAGGTAACAGCTAACTCAATGCAAAATAGGTCAACCCATTCAATACTACTGACCGTACCGACACTTTCATATTCACCCATGCTACATGTAGGTTGGCAGGCGACACAGTTGATGTTCTGTATAGCGCTAAATGACATAAGGTGCTTTCAACCAGCAGTATTTAGTCCGTTGCTGTGCTCTCGGTTGTGCTAACTGCATTCTTGCACATAATTTGTTGCGGATTCTTGGTGAGTGGTATGTTGTCACGCAATGGTTCTAAGTTTTATCTGCTCTGGGTACCAAATCGTAAAACTTATCTACTGGAAACGATTAACATCTCCCGATGAAATAACGTCGAATTTATCATGGAACAAATGTTACGCTGTGCCATATATGATGACAGTAAATTTTGATGTTTTCGTTAGAATGGCTCCATATCAAGATTCTTCAAAATGGTGACCATCGCGAATTGCCCACTGCATGTTATTACAAAATACGTATCATGTGCAAACTTCAAGCAGTGACTCTCACCCAGTTAATATCTGTGTTTTTTCCGATGGCGGTTATTCCCAGCTCATAGTATCAATTTGCGCTATGATTATTCACTGTATTTATGCTTTATGGGGGACAGAATATTTGTGTAACGAAGCGACCAAATGGCAAGTCGTTTTAATTTTTATTCGATATTTGCTGATATAAGGAGAGGTCTACAGCTGGAGTTACGCTGTTACGCTGAGAAAATGAGAACGGGTCTGACGCAGAGATGACGGAAATTTGACCGAAAATACGCAGTTACGCTGAGCAAAAATAATGGTCCATCTCCGAAGTTACGCTGTTCGAAAGAGAGATCTATAGCAGGAATTATTCAGTTACGCTGTCAGAAAAGAGAGGGTTATACCTGGGGTTACGCAGTTAAGCTGACGAAAAGAGTAAGTGTCTGACGAAGTTAGGCATTTATGAAATGGTCCATCACTGGCGTTACGCAGTTACTTTGAGAAAAAGGAAAATTTGCGAAAGTTACGCAGTTACGCTCTCGGGAAACGAGAGGTCTATAGCTGGAGTTACGCAGTTAAGCTGTGCAAAAGAGAAAGGGTCTGATGAAGTTACGCTGAGTAAATATAAATGGTCCATCTCGGAAGTTACGCAATTGTACTGAGTCAAAAAGAGTTGGTCACAATGTAGATGTATAGTCTCATCCAGACACATATATCATGTGTTACTGCATAAACAAGAATGTACTACATCTGTAAGATTGAGCTGAAGTCCACTGCATATCAGGCTTGCCATCTTCATGTACGTGTATGCACCAGCTCTCTCGTGACTTTTTCATGAAAGAATGACCCAAACCTCGAAGTTAAGATGGCCACACAATAGATTTGTGTATTCCCCGGGAGTGTATTACCGGTCATCTCGGTTTTGAATTGGCGATAACAGAAAACATTTTGTCAAAATTTTATTAGCCAACCAATTTATTAACTTGATTTGAAAATAAAACCTTGAAACTTTCCATAGACCCAAGAATCTCATTTTAGCTAACACTATACCTGCTAATATCAGATTATGCTCATAACATCGACGTTTCCGATCCGCATAATTACTCAATTATAATCGTGACGTACTGGGTGCCATGCATAACCGGTAGTCGTCAAGAATCTTCAAGTCGGAAAAATACAGTTCTCATCAGGGATAGGCGTCTATTCCTGCAGAATAATATTACCATATATGATAATACATAATATTTTGAATGCATAATACATTCTTTACTATTGATACAATATCAAAAAATGCATATACCAGCTCATCTGTAGCGTCATGAAGGGACGGATATCTGCCTGTCAGATAGAATTACCTGTATTACAGAAATTGCAATTTACAATTCTGATGTGAACACACGCCCCCTGTTATAAATAAGACAGAATACATACGATGGAATGATAGAATGCTAATGTGAACTCACATCACCTGACATAACAGAGGCGCCAGAGTGCATACGATGGAGTAGTCGTATGCTTCGAAAGGTATACTTTGCCTAACACAATAATGCACAGACGCTACGTTAGTCCACATACGGGCATCAGCGCCACATTGAATAATTTTACCTCAAATTTTATGCCACGTGTTATTCAACTTTGAATTACCGCTGCTGATGAGCTCATCAAAGCGTATGACAGGTAAAAGGTTTTTTAATGCACGACACGATTTTCAACTCCTGCAAACTCGCAAAATATGCAAGGTGCTTAAACGATCCCTAGAACTCTGGAGTAATTAAAATACCAAAGATAAGGCGAGTCACTTGCCAGCTATAGTATTTTCAGAGATTCATGTTATTTATCATAAAAAAAGATGCTGATAAATAATAATTGAACTAGTTATTGCAGTAATGATTTGCGAGGTCACATTATCACAGTATCTTGTACCGACTCACGTGATATAAAGTTTACTTCACTTGTAATAAACCAAGACATTCCCTGATATAAAATGATACATTTTGTAACGCGAATAACATATACACTCTATGCACATATGACCTACATTGTATATCTGTTCTCTTTAATATAAATATGACTGTATGCAGACGCTTTCAAAAAACATTCAGCTCAAAGCACCTACTTTCTCATTCACCAAACGCTATATAGACGAGCTTCTCGATGTGGATAATCCCTATATAAATGACGCAGTAAAGGATATATATACATCTTAACTGGATTTGAAGGAAACTGCAGATAGCCCTAACGGCATATAATATTTAGACCTATATATGAAGCGGGCCTTCTCTCTCGTCGAGTTTATGACAAAAGAGATGATTACAATTTCAACATCGTAAACTATCCGTTTCTAAACTGCAGTATTCCAGTGGGACCTGCATATGGCGTATACATATCTCGCCTAGTAGCATTTGCTAGATCCTGTGTTAACCCTACCTGACCTGGGAGGGGGGGGGGGCATTTTCCGCCCTCATCCACCCTGTTGATTTTTGCTCCTATCTCCGGAACGACAAAACATTGAGAGCTGATACTCCATGACTTTAAGATTATCATATTGGGGTCATTTTGAGCCTATTTGTATGACTCCTGAGCAGAGGATCATGGACAAATTCAAAATGGCGGCCATGTGGGGTACCATAAAAGTGATGTTTTCGTCATATTTCTTCAAATGTTTTGCTTTACTGTATGGAAAAGTGGGTAAAACCTATTTTATTTCATATCAGATTATTATTTACTAATTTATCATGCAGTTTTTGCGAAGAAAAAACTAAAATAATAAATTCGAAAATTCTCACCGAAAAATCGTCCAAAAATGCTCTTTTTAAAAATGACGTCATCAGTGACGTCATCATGGCGGCCATCTAGGATTTTTTTACATTTTCTTGTAGAGCTTGACACAAAGATATACATGTAGTGTGGTAAGTTTCAGCCCTCTAGCCTTGGCGATAGCGAAAATATATACGGGGGTGGGGGGAGGGGAGCACTTTCCGCATCCCCCAGGCTGCAGTACACCCCAACTCGCCTAGGCCAGTTAGGGTTAAATGTAACGATTTTAATCAACGTCACAAACCATTATTGCAGAAAATTGTAAAACAGGTCTATACCACTAAGCGCCTCCACTCTAAGTTTCCACGTCTACATGTATGTGTAAGGTGGGTGCACTGAAGCCGAAAAATAAGGCCCTTTTATAGGATTCTCTATTTCTTCATGTCGCGGCGAAGGCGGGCGAAGGCGGGACTAGTTCACAAGCTTGTGTAAATTTGAGGGCATTTCGGCTCCATTCTTGGCAACCAGGCTAAATTGACTCTAAATTTACGTAGCTCAAGAATTTTGATGTTGCCGTTGTTTTCATCAAACTCTAGGGTGGCCATTTTGGATTTCAAAATGGCCGCCATTTAAAACCTATTTTTGTCGATATCTCATTGCCTAAACAAGTTAGGCACATTACTCCAGTGGCTACACCCACATTTACAGGGTCAAGCTATCAGTTGGTGGCACTACAGACTTATTTAAATGGTAGCCATCCTAGATTTCAAGATGGCCACCGCCAAAAACCTATTTTTTGTCAATATAATCGTAACAAAAAGCGTGATGAATTTGGCTACATCCACATTTTCAGGGGCATGGCTTCATATGGTGACTCTATAGACATCTCGTGACACCGGTCAACTTGTATTCCAAGATGGCCGCCATGTGAATCTTACTTTGATCAATATAGCCTTACCTAAGCTCATTATGAATTTGATTTCAGTGGATATATCCATATGTTCCGGGGTAGACCTTCAGATAGTAATGCAACAAGCATACTTTAACGGCAGTTATTTTGGATTTCAAGATGGCCTCCATCTGCAATCTATTTTTGTCAATATCTCATTTATCTGAATCTCATCTGAATCCCTAAGCTCATTATGAATTTGATTTCAGTGGATATATCCATATGTTCCGGGGTAGACCTTCAGATAGTAGTGCAACAAGCATTCTTTAACGGCAGTTATTTTGAATTTCAAGATGGCCTCCATCTGCAATCTATTTTTGTCAATATCTCATTTATCTGAATGAGTTAGGAGCTTTGCTTCAGTGGATATACCTGCAATTGTCTCGGTCAGAACTGGTAGAAACGGGCAAATTCATCAGGGTGCCTGCTCTTTATGATCCATGTTTACGTCACAGATTTTCCATATTAACACTTCGCAAAATACATTCTGTTTTATGAAATCCTAAAGTCGAAACAGGAGATCAGAATTCAGTTATATGGGATTGACATCGAGCTCGTATGGTCGTATAAGATGGAAGGGTCGATCATATTGGGGTCAATAGTCTACCATGGAGAATTTAAAATATCGCTATAGGATTTTGAAATTCCATGAGATTTTTATCGCATAGGATCCTATAAGATTTGATTTTGATGGTTCACGCTCTAGCTCAGCTCAGCACAAGCAGACTTAGCAGAGACATTACACTGTCCACAAGATTGGGTCAAATTGACCAGATATCAAGGTATAGAGGTGACGGATCCAAAGATCCAAATTCCATTTTGAACCAAATATTTTGGGTCCTTTTGACCCAAATGTTTTGGGTACATCACGTCTATACCCAATCCTTCTGACACTGTAGAACAACATCATTAGCAGTCAAATGAAAGTTTGACGATACCAGTCCAGCAATTTCGAGAGCTGAGATTAGATGGTATGTGCTCGTGAAACATCCAACTTGCTACATGATTTTGAATCGAAGACCTGATCAAGAAAGCGAAGCAGTATTACTAATGGGAACCGATGGATACCGGGTAGATATGTTATCGCAATATATGACCCACTTTCTGCCAGAACGAACACCAGACCTGATAAAATGGCATGCCATAAGAGGTTCTGAAATGGCCGGGTGCGTTAAAGGGAATAGGAAATAGCTGCCTTTGAGCATTTCTGAAAGCAATCCCTGTTGTACTATGGACTATATTAAAGTTCAGTGAATGGGTTTTGTTTTCTGAAACTAGTTACTAAAGAAGCATCTTCGATACAAACGCCTAATAAGAAAGTGTTGCGAGGACAAAGGACGAGAGATGAAAGTTTTTCCGACAAGAAACTTGGAACACACGCACCACATCGTGAATCAGCGTCAATTGTGCTAAATGGAAAGACGTATTGGAAGAGTCTCTTTGATAAATCCATGACGGATACTCATGATAGGTCTCATTAGATGGAGATAACAAAATACGATTGGCTTCACGAAATCCTTGGATAGATAGTGGAGAGACGCTTTATCAAATTCTGGTTGGAGAAAGACGATTGAAGGGAAGGTAGGGAATGTGAAACTTTCAAGCAATATGGTGTTCCAGGATTTGCTCTTACACACACGAACCAAAACTGGTTAACTCTTTCAATCTGTTGTGGAACGATTTCATGCATTCTCCTTGAACATGTAGGCGTAGTTATTAGAACAAAGTTCTCGACTGATTCAGATAAAAAGATATGGTCAAAAATAAAGTAGGTTTCAGATAGCAGCTGTCTGAGAATCCCAGAAAGTGGTCATCACAACACGTTGGAGCTTTGGTTTTGAAAACACGTGGGTGTAGCCAAGGGAATAAAGGCTATAACGTGTTAAGACAAAGGGATCGTGACTAAAATAGTTTTAACATAGTGGCCGTTGTGAAATTCAAGATGAGCCTAACCTAGACCCTAGATTGTAATGATTAAAATGGTAACATAGACATTCCTGGCCTACATAAAGTTGAGGTTATTTAGTAAATTCAAAGTCCAAACTAGCTTGCAGACTAGACGCTAGTGACCATCTGAAGCTAAGTTTACCTGATGACCTGATGAGGTATTAGTTTTAATCCATTAGCTAAACGCACATTTTCGGGGTCTAGATATAAGATAGTGCCACCATGGCTTCTTAATACCCAACATTGTGAATTGCCTCTTAATGTTCATCATTGTGGATATCAATATGGCCTCGTCAAAGACCCAGTTTTGTCCATATCGGATGGAGGTCATCTTCGAAGGTAGAAGGGCCGCTATTACACGTGACTAAGACGTCCATGGTGTCACCCAGCTTTCACTTGGCGGCCATCTTGACATACAAGCTGGCCGATCATTTAAGGCGCCCACAGTGCCGCAAGATGATGCATTGAGCCTGAAAATTTTGTTGTAGCCGCTAGAATAATGATCCTAACTCGTTTAGTTATTGAGATTTTCGCAAAAAATTGTTTCAGAAGGTGGCCATTTGGAAATCTAAAATGGCCACCCTGGAGGTTAACGAAAAAAAGGACAACATCGAAATTCTTGATCTACATTTTTTTTATAATTAATTTAGCCTTGTTGCCAAGAATGGAGCCAAAATTCCCACAAACTCAAAATTTGGTACTTATGCTGCATTGATGAAAAAGGGCTTCACGGACTTGATCGCGGTACCATTACGTAGTAGAGAAAGTATGAGTAACTGTCGATTCGTGAAAAAGAATCGTCGAGACGCGTAAGCGTCGAGTCGATTCTTTTTCACGAATCGACAGTTGCGAGGACTTTCTCTTACTTAAACGACACAATCTTTTGTTACAGAATCTACAGCGCAGTTACAGTAATTTGATTACATAATACGGCCTATTGCCATTCATAATAACCGATCCCAGGCCGGGTCATACCTAAGACTTGAAAAATGGAACGTGTTGCTCCCTCGCTTACGCTCAGCATTAAGAGGATAGAACAAGGACTGGTTCGCTCGGTGTCAGTATAATGTGACTGAGTGGGGTGTCATGTCTGCCTACGGCATGATCTTTCAGTGGGACAGCACTATAAAATGGCAGCATTAGATCTGCTCTGTTACAAGTAGGTACCCCTGCCCCTCCCCCTCTCCTCCCTTCCCTTCCCCGTCGTGATATAGCTGAAAAAATGTTGAAAGCGACGTTAAACCCTATTCACTCACTCACCCATAATAACCGTGATCATTTTGTAGGCCTACATTCCCAAAACTAAAGAACAAACCAAATACTGAATATAAGACCGCAGAAATATATAGGCGCACCGACTGCCGACAACCACATGCGGGCTTTAATGGTTGATTGCATTCTTGAATTCACGACGCGAGGGGAACTTTATCTTCCTTGTGAAAATGACAATTACTATTACACTGCAGTTAGCCAAGAAACAGGGCAAATATTATAGAAGCCGGATGCGGCCATTCCTGCCTTCGTAATTTCGCTTTACTCACAACGCGAAGCGACGAAGTCGCGAAGTCACGAAGCCGCGAAGGCGCGAAGTCGCGAAGGCGCGAAGCCGCGAAGGGGCGAAGACGCGAAGGCGCGAAGGGACGATGGTGAAGGGGCGAAGATGCGAAGGGGCGAAGGCGAATACATGAATGGGCGAAGGCGAAGCCACGAAGGGACGATGCTGTACAAATTCGTCACTTCGCTTCGTCCCTTCGAGACTTCGCGACTTCGCGCCTTCGCTCCTTCGCGGCTTCGTGACGAATGGCCGCATCCGGCTTCCATAAAATATAGCTCGTACGACTCCTATCCGCTATGCCAATGTCTAGGCGGAAATAGGGAATATGCATATCACGCATCTCATGTAACGTGTCTACACTGAAGTGTATCATTGAGTCCGTCTTAACCCTATCTGGCCTGGGCGATCTGGGGTGCATCGCAGTCTGGGGGGGGGGGCGGAAAGTGCCCCCTATATATTTTCTCTACCACTAAGGCTAGAGCGCTGAAACTTAACACACAGTATCTTTGATTCAAGCTCTACCGGGAAATGTAAAAAAATCCAAGATGGCCGCCATGATGACGTCACAATGACGTCATCTTCTCGGAAGCCATTTTTCGGCCTTTTTGGGATCTATTTTTCGAAATTTTCATTTTTCCGATTTTTCTCTCGAAAAAAATAAAATAAAATATAGAATAATTAGTTTTGCATCAATAAAATACTTTGAAGGCCTTTTAGGCAATGAAAATGTGAAACAAATGAAGCGAAAAAATTGAAAAACACGACTTTCGCGGATACCACATGGCCGCCATTTTGAATTTACCCTTGATTCGCTGCCCGGGGGTATATGAAAATAGGCTCAAAATGACCCCAATAAGATAAGCTTAAAAGTCACCAAGTTTCAGCTCCCTCGGTTTTGTCGTTTCGGAGCAGCAGAGAAAAGTTCACTAGGTGGGCACTTTCCGCCCCCTCCCCCCCCCCGAGGCCAGGTAGGGTTAAATGACGAATAGCCCACAATAAGTATTGTACAACATTTTGTGCGTCTCTAGCTGTGTGTAGTGACTCCTCGATATGCAAATTTAGTTCGAATCCTTGGCGAGTACAAAACACCGCAAAACTGGCGCGCACACTGGTCCACTTCTCAGATTCCGCAAAGCCATGGACAGGGCCGGTGCGGAAAATGTCGTGTACGATCCGCTAGATATAGGCTTGGATAGGTTCATATACCCTGAAGTGGAACAATTTTGTCAAGAATCCCTGTCCGACGAGGAATTGTCTCAATTCGTTTCCAATGCTGTCAATTGTGTATCGTTATTTAATTGTGTATCGGTACCGACATATGAAGATATATTTAAAAGTTTAAATTTTGAAACTAGAATAATGAAAACGATTAAATTTTTCGCTTATTCCAAAGTTCATAGTTTGTTAATATTAATCTCAAAGTCCTGGGTACATTCTGTATTAATATTTAAATACGCATTTATGAAATTATATAATATTTGAATATAGCACTATTATATTGTTTATATAGTTCATGTATCGACGTGAAAATAGGTATGTCGATGACGTCACGGGGTCAGCCATTTTTGGCGATGGCCATGTCAAGGCGACCGAGATTAGAAAAGGTCGTAAATCAACCGACAATGCAAACTTACTGAATGTCTGTTCAACTCTCCACACATATCCGACGCCCAGAGCGGAAATAAAGACAAATAAATTACCTAAAGTCGGAGCACTATCCACCTCCCATGTTGTTTTTCCCGCATATCGGTACCGGAAGTAGAACTTGGACACTTACATTAGCCGTCGGTTCGTATGAATGAAATTCTACCCAAGCTGTCAAGGGGGAAAATTTGGCGCGGAAAATTCTACACAATGCATTTCAAAATCAGTGTTGAATAGCAGAAATCGCGCACTTTCTCACAGTTCATCTTTGAAATTCGTTGTGAACAGTGGTGAGTCTCCGTGAAAATAAACCTTGACATCAGAGAAAATTGACGAACTTTGAATTAATTGAACACAACATTTCAATTTTTAGATGCCTCAATCAACAGTTGCAAATCCTACTATTTCAGCGATTGTGGACAGCTTTACTCTACCTACTGGATCACAAAAGAAGATGGCAGACAACGCGAGTGACCAACGATCAACTTCTGGCCCAGTTTGGACTCTCTGACTCTGACTCCAGTTTGATTGAAGACCTCTGTGCACCCGGTGGGTACCTTTCAATTAATGATGTTCTTTTGGCTAAAATTCTCGCCGTTTTCATTAGTTTTAGCTAAACAAAACTCTGGAGCTGTCATTTGGACTTCATGCATATTCATGAAGTAATATTGTGCGACTATGAGTGAGGTTGAAACGGGTGATATCAACTCGCGTTCAGATAAGAGCAATAACAATCAAAGATGACAATGTGGAAATATTTTTGAGTTTCTGAAATTTGAATGCTATAGTAAATTTCCAGGCATAAAATCATTTAATTATTTTCAGCTAAGTTTACAAATATGCTTATAATAAAGTTGATGAATATCTTCCCTTAAGCTGATATTTTCATTGATGGTTGAACTGAAGTGTTCTTCTTGAGATCAACATTTTGACATTATTCAAAGCAGTTTTGCAGGCCAGTCTAGGCATGTTTATGATGATCTCATTTTATGATCGTAGCGCCCATTAAGGGCAGGGTAGACAGCTTTAGTGCTCCTGTTACCATTTTAGTGTTTTGAAGAGTATTTCTATGTGTGTGTGTGCGTGCTTGTGTGTAAGGACTCCTGTATGAATGTGTAATATGCTGCCATAAATTATGGCAGTGCTGACATGCGTCAATATGTGCTTTATTTTTTTTATGTTTTTTTATTATTTTTTTATTATTTTTTTTATATTTTTTCTCGCATATATATATATATGCCCTTTTTTTATATATATATGTAACACTTATTTTAAAGTACCCTGTATCTTTATGTGTAATTGTTTCTTCTTTTTATCTGCCACATGTGGCGCTATGTATACTTACTTATTCATGGCAATAAAAGAATCTATCCAAAGAATTGATAGGCATAGAGAACTTTAGTAACTTGCCCTGGACATACATGAATTATAGGTTATTATGGGTGATCATTAATATCACGTGTGTGCTATTGTTTTGGGATGGGGGGGGGCACAATTCCTGCATATGTCAATAGACATGATAAACTTTGATATATCACTTGGACATTTCTTTCACACAGATTTCTGGAATCCATCTATGGATGTCAGTTACGGTTTGCTGAATAGCATATTGCAGTGCATGGAGGCTCGAGGTAAGACACAGAAAGTACTAACAAGTATTTTGAAAGTCATCAAACCTCATCTGAAAACAGAATACATTCCAAACTGTTCAAATATAAAAAAAATTGAAAACTAAATCGATCGACTTCAGTGCAACAGTGCCATGGACAGAACTCAACCTGCACAACAGCCTAGGAAAACAATGTGAGGCACTCAATATTACAACACAAATCTTGAATGGTAGCAGTGGCAATGAATTCCGTAAAACACCAATATCCAATGGTGTTATCTTGGAGTTACGATCGTACTGGTATAGGCAGAGATTTATTTGGCCAGTTTTCTGCAAGTGGTTACATCATTTGAAGATGAGTGATAACCTGCTCCCCGAAGAACATGTGAGGCGGAGAGTGAATGCCCTTCATGACAGGTACCTAACACTGGTTCATAAGCATAAAAAATCAGAGATTGCCCAACTGTTGGAAACACAATTTATCCCTCCACAATGCAGTACCACTCGATCAGCAGGAGGTGGTGTCACAGTATCCAATTCAACCGTGCAATCGAGGGAGACACCATCTCAGTCCACAACTACCAAAGACGTGGTAAATAGGGTCCAAATAGCAGATGCCGACATAAATATGTGGACCCACAGATATGAGTTGCAACTAGCCAAGCTGAACAGAATTCATTCGTCTGTGGAAAACCTCCTTCAAACTGTTAGAAGAAAAGATCACATTCTGGCAGAACAACAGAGAAAATTTATCACGCTTTATGTGTAGAATATGAAACTTGCCAAATCATCCTCCGGGAATGTAGAGATAAAATGCAGCGGTACAACAAAAATCAGCAAAGAAAACAGGATAGACGGAATGGGATCATTGTGACCAAGAAACAAACCATAAAGGACTTTGAGACGCAGTTGGCTGACCTTCATTACCTTTGTGGACAGACCCTTGAGAAGGAAGCAAAGGCTACTACAAAGAACGGAGTTGTACATTACAGACGGAAATAGATAAAATGAAGGTGCCAGTTTTTTATGTCATGGTGATGGCACACTTGTTGTGCCACATGTTGGTGATTTTCTTGTAGTTCTGGCACACATTAGTGGTTATCTTGTTCCAGCGACACATACTTGTCATTGTGACATTCTGATACCTACGTTATGTTGTTGTGATGACAAAGTTTTTCAGTACTGTTGTGGTTATGACCCAATTTGTATGTTATGTTGTGGTGATGGCACTGTGGGATGTGTTGTTGTCATGATATTTGTATGACTTGTGGTGTTGCGATGACACTGTTTTCTGAGTTACACTTTGGTGATGGGTTACTAACTGATATTGTGATGACACACTTTTAGCAATTTAGCTTATGTTTTTGCGATGGGACAATATAGTAGGTTATCTTATTTTCAAACATTATTTCTTTAAATGTTTGGGGAGGCAATTCTCCCAGTCACTGCATATCTAAATGTTGTAACCTTACATAATTCCAATTTTTTCAAACATCATTAGCAGTACTATGTTTGATGAATGTTAAATTACTTTAACAGCAACTTTATAACATTATATGTGATACTTGACAGAAATCAGTATGGGTTTTGAATACCTCAATTTAACTTCTTTTTGATCTAAAGATATGTCAGGACTTGATCAGTATGGGTTTTGAATGCTTCAATTTCTCTTTTTTTTGACCTAAAGATATGTCAGGACTTGACCCTTGAAAAGTTGAAAAGGAAAGAAAAAGATGTTGCCATTCTCATGGATAAAGTACATAGCGTCCTAACCGAAAGACTGCAAATTGATACCATGCATGATGGGAGATATACCAATGACATTCGTCAGACCGTCATGGCGCTTGGAGCATTAGGATTAAGTACGCGAAACATAACTCAGGTGATTGGTGTTGTAGCATCTCAGCTATTTGGAGTTCAGATCGGTCAGCTTCCCTCAGAAACCACTGACAAAAATTTTCTGATAGAAGCGAATATTGTCACCAAGTTGCAAGTTTCTCAGGAGATGATGAGGAATTGCGATACAACATTACACTGTGATGGCACTACAGACCACCAAAGACACTTCTTTGCATATCAAGTAACCACGTGCTAACGAAGGATGCTGAAGAAAGAGAAAAATTAAAATGTAAAATGTTACTGTCAGTGCGAAACCTCATGACGGACCAGCACGTTGTGAACAAAAAGTTCAAGGAAGACTATGAGCACCTACGACTTGAACCTGACTGCGTCCGGCCACCCAGCTGCAGGCATCCCGGAAGACTTTGTATCTTAGATGGGGGAGAGAGAAAAGAAGATTTTATTTGTGAAATTCGCTCACAATCGCTTTAATGTAATTTTTCACAATGCTTCAGCCACGTACCACCATTATGAAGACATCAGGCAGTTCCTGGGAGAAATATCTTACAGAACCAATCAGCTGATAGAAGCGGTGAAGGGTGATATCGGACATGACCTGCTTGTGGCATGCGTCCGTGGCGTTGCCATTTTTCACGTGTATATCACACGTCCATTCCACGGCTTGATTCTTAGTCAGAAGAAAAGGCATGTCATGGATCTTAATCCATATCTCATGAAGATGAGGTCTGTCTTGGAAAGACTCAGCGCAAACCCATAGTGCATCTTTGAGGAAAATTTTTGTATGTGGGAGGATCATCATGCCACTGCCGATGACTTTCGCCAGACTGTTATCCCCTCATCAAGAGAAGAAGCCGACCTTCAAATCCATGGAGGTGTTGAGCCTCGTAGCCACGCATTGTCTGGTTACGTTCACCCGCCAGGTGGCACCACAATTGCCTGGTGGGGAACATGCTGTCGAAAGTGTGAAATTACGAGAAGAGTCAGGATCAGTTCTGACTAGTAATAGTATTGGCGAGAGCCAGTTTTCCCTTCTGAAGCACCTTCGAAAAATCGAAAAATCGAAAATGTCGAGGGAACAATTATGTGGGCGTACAATAAGACGTTGCCATGGTTACAGTCCCTTTCTGCCCCAAAGAGGTGCGAGGTGATGGGTTACTAATCATCACTGGTTTTCCCATCATACAGAACTATTCCCCAGGTTGGAGGATAACAATTTTCCCTGGATGAGTTTAAAGATATGTGGGCTGAAAGAAGGAAGTCATTAAAGAAACAACGATTGGAGGATGTCAGAAAAAAGGAAGAGCAACAAGAGCAGAAATGTCAGAAGCAGGCCAGTGATCGCCAGAAATGTCTGGATGCCATCAGTGACATGGGCGGCCAAATGCGGTCACCTGATGATGTAGATCTGTTGGTGGAACACAATCCTAAACCCAAAGATCTCCTCCCCAAGCTTAAGGAACAAATCCGATTCTTCAAAACAGTAGTACTTTCACCTGCTATCAACAAAGAGCTATATTTCTTCAGTCGACAAGGTAAACAGTTCACCTGTAAACAACTTGCCAGTAACTTGAAAACCATCATCCAGCAACACCAACGGTTCCTCCAATCAGCACAACCAGCACAACCAGCGCCTACTCCTCTTATCCCTTCCCCAGCAGTCCGGCAGCCCCAAATTGATCAGGCAAAAAAGGTTGTATTATGCAACTACTCAACAATGTCTGAACAGCCATCAACCTCCATTGCTCCCGAGAAGGGTAAAAAGCGTAAATGCAACTTCCCAGATGACCCTGTTGCAAGGAGATTCCGTCACCGTTGGCAAGTGGGGAAGACCAAGAAATGGTACAGTGGGAAAGTATTGGGACTTGCCGGATCACAGGACAAAGCCTCCTTTTCTGACGATGAAGATGACAATGTTGCAACGGGCTCGATGTACACATTGTATGAAGTGGCGTATGACGGGGAGATGGAGACTTTTAATATTCGACTGGAGAAAGACTACATCCGTGAGGACTTAAACTTCATTGATGAGGAGGCTGGTAATTATATTTGGCGAACGCCATTCCCATCACACAGATCTATTCCCCTGGTTGGAGGATTACAATTTTCCCTGGATGGCAGTTCAACACTCTTACAGTTTACATGTGTCATACCAGTCACTGTTGACACTTACACTTGCACAGTTCTGTGTTATTTCATTTATTGGAAACTAGAATTGACACAATACACACATGCACAACACACCACAGTTCACATCACATCAATGTCGTCTGATGTGCACAGATCACTCTGTGGAAACTTCTTCTCTGCAACATTTTGAACTTTCCCAATCCGATAGCAGTAACATTTGTGTTGTGTCTTTTGCAGCATCCAATTTCAATTATGTTAAAAATCCACTTATTAATGACACTCATTTATTTTGAAATTTCTACTAATATTTCTGTTAGTTAATTTTGTACTTTACTTTACTTTTGTGTTGGAAGGCTTGAAAGAAAGCAATGTTAAAGACATCCTTCGCATTTATGGAACTTGAATTTTAAGAAAACACCTATGCTTCAGCTCTGTGTATCCATGTGGAATATTGTTAAAATTGCTAAATAATCTCTACTGTTTTGCATTTCAGGTTATGTTGAGTGAGTTCCACATTAGGAGATGTCACCCATTCATTCACACATTCATGACAGTAGAGAGTGTCCAATTTGTCTTGTATATGTAAGTACATATTTGATAGACATCAGATTGCATAATTAAAATATGAAGATAACTGTTCTTTTTTTTATTTTCCCACAAGAGCCAGTCTTCCTGTTCAGCTTGGAAATCCCTGGCTAACAAACCCATTCTAAGCGTGTGCATTGAAAAGATCAATACCATCATTGCTAAATTGCTTGCTTTTTTCCAGATGTTATCAATTGTGAATTTGTACCCTTTCTGGTGGTCCTGTCCCGGATTTATTTTCTTTTTGGAATATTATATGTAAGTATTGTTGATTATCATGTCATTGATGTTTTCAGTAAATCTAGCTCACTGTATGTATTTAGAGTTGTGTGACGTGTGTATAATTAATATGTAAATAGACCACATATTTCCTACATTACCAGGTTAGTTCATACTGTATCTGTTTCCCTAATTGTATATGCCATCTGGTTGTAGATGATACGAAATATCATCATCATGGGAGAGAATTATAACATGGATTGATGTCAAAAACATCAAGGGGGACAACTCGTGCATCGCCATCACATTAAGGGAGATAACTATTGTATGCGACCATCAAACCCATATCTGGGGTGATGGCTTGGCCATCATTTGTTAACATCATAGACAAAAATTGACATGGGTGTGAGTGATAGACCATATTCCACTTACAGTGACTTCCACAAGTTTCACTGGCCTAAATCATACATGTATGTCTTCTATATCAGCTTCAATTTATTTCAATTTTTTGTTGTGTTTATATATTACATAGCTTCATACAAGTCCTGTGTGTTTCGTGTGAATTCATACATGGTGGCTGACATGGCCCTACTCGTCTGGTGTTTACGCATGTAAGTTAGTGTTTGTTTAGCATAACTTATAAATCTTCTGAGTTTTCAGACTACATAATTAAGACAAAACAATAGACATGCGACTCTTTCGAATTGTTATTTGAATTACCCAGAACAACGACTTTAGGTGTTCACTTTAGAAATCTGTGCTTTGCAATCCCATTGATAAAATGAACATGATT
>JAVTVY010052107.1:0-25130 GCA_036873755.1 Hanleya hanleyi | reverse complement strand
ATAAAATGCTTTCTTGTGTGATAAAGCAAGTGGCATGCAATTGGCGCTCGAAACTTCGAAGACAGTTGCAGAAGCAAATGCGATTAATAAATCCAATCGAATGCCAATTTATTCTCTGCGCATCAAATTTGTTCTTATAGAAAAGAATAGATACACAAGATTAACCCAGTACTTAGTTTTCATTTCTCACCTATTTCGTTTCGTCCTCTCGAGAAAACATTTTTCTTTTAATTAGGTGGTACATTAATGAACGCCTTAGAAAATAGTTATTCCATAGCCTACGAGTGTTTGCAGATTTATTAGCTCATGGGGTGGGATCAGCACGAGGGATATTCAACGAGACATTTTTAGGGTGAGTGATTAGAATTTAACGTCACTTTCAACAATATTTCAGCTATATCGCGACGAACCAACTAAGCACCACCCAGCCAAGTTGCGTTCTTGCTACTTCAAAGAAGAAATCTTTGAAGCAACATGGAACCGGACACCTTCCATCCTAAACAAACACCGAGGACAGCACACAAGACACAGACAGGACGCTTACATGGTGCAATAAAGACAAGTGATATTACAGTGCTAGACATCACATTATCAAGATTCCGTTGCTTCTCAGCAAAATGCACGAGATTGTTAATCGTTTCTAACCCCTCAAATTGGAAGTTATCATGTAGGTTAGAGGAATTATTGCATGATAAGTAAGGGAGTGGAGCTAAACCTTATCCCTTGTCAGTGATGTGTCACATTTATCATATAACAAGACCTCAAACAAAAAATGCCGGGAGTTAATGAGCTAAACGAAATTAGAGGCTGTAGGTCAAGTATAGATAATAAAAAAATTCATACACAAACAGTAGAAATAGTGACTTGGATTATGTTCTCATAACATGAGATAAAAGTATGTTTATATATGACCTGATGACTCTCATAAACCTTCCGTGTCCGCGCAGTAGTTCCTACGATCGCCGGCCAGTCTGTTGTCTTTGTTAAGAGTATCATTAATTAAATTTACAGCTATTACACTCAAGCAAATCATGTATTTCGAAACCAAAGCAAGAACAAAAAGATCGGACTTATCATATTTATTTATCATTTAAAAATATTTATTTATCATCGTAAAAATGCTGGATCTGGGCCGTATCGGCCCGCTTCCAAACATTACAGAGCGACTGTCTGCTGTAACAGAATTCGCCAGCTTGCGCCTGTGTATCAGCCCAGTAATGAGGTTGTAAGACAGATATGCGAATTCATGTACTGTGGCGCGTATTTTTTGTGAAACAAAAATCAGTATCCCCTATTTTGTGAACGTTTGAGATTAGGCGAACGGTCACATAGTATTGTCCAATCATGCACTTTATGCAATAAAGTTTAATGACGTTAATTGATTCCTTGATACGGGTACTACATCTGTTATGTGCCGGAAAATGGATATGCATATATTACAGTTGGAAGTTTGCTTCACTGAGAGTGAAAACGAATGGTCACATGTAGAGTCCAAATGGAAGTCCATTCCAACTCTTTAGTTCTATATTCCCCTGAACTCCATTTTCTAACGGATAACTTGTAAGCATGATGGATAATGAAGCGCTTGGTCGGCATCGGACCTCACAGCTATCCGTTTTGATTACGAGCTAGCATTCTATAAGTTTGGGCCGTTTTTTATTCTATCGGTCACATATTTAATCATTTTCCAACAGAAGACTTGCTAGGGCTATTACATCATCGCCCTGAGTTATTTGTATCTACTACCGCTCAGGCCGACGCTAGGGCCATGTGGTCTTGTCATTCAATATGTCCACATGAACACCTACAACAAAAGCGTGGCTGGAATACAAATTATCACATTGATCACTTTTGGTTGTTGTGATGTTTTTAGAAATATGCAGTCATGATCAGTATAATTGTCTGTGGGATCATAAGATTTCTTGTCTGTACGCCCGTATCGTTAATGTTGGGTTTAATGGATGCGAATAGTAATTAATGAAAGTAGAAAACCACATGGCCGTCTGATGAAATAAATACAAACATTCTTTCGAATTTTAATGTTAGTAATCTCTGAAATACCATGTTGTATCAATCTAGGTAAACCAAGATTACAAGCGTCTAGTCCGTCATTCATAATCCAGCCGTCGTCCATAGAGAATATCCGCGTCCATAATCCAAAGACCTATTCCATATTCCATATAACAGTATTAGCACCAAATTCAAAAAGACAAGCATAGTATACATAAACATAGGCTTGTTTCCTGCAAGAGAGAAGCGGTCAACAGTTTTCAATGATGCCGGCAAGACATCATGATGTTCCAAAATATCAAATCCGTATCGCTGATCAGTATTCTTAATCCATAATATTCGTTGTAAAGTCGTCATCTAAAGAATGATGTATCTCAGTCACGCTTTGATTGTGACTGTTCATATGAGTACCATGAGGATCTTGAAGTACATGGGTTCATACGGCCCCTAGCCCCGGGTTAAGCGGAATTAGACACAAGTTACGAAACGTAGCGCCATAGATCTTGCACGCTACGATCGTATTTTGCTATCAGCATGCGATATGTATCGCCAAATTTGAGAAACTTGGAGTGGAGGCGCTTGGTGGAATAGCCCTGTTTTATAAGTTTCTGCAACAATGTTTTGTCACGTTGATTAAAATCGTCACATTTAACACAGGATCTAGCAAATGCTACTAAGCGAGATATGTATACGCCATATGCAGGTATATCAGGGAAATACCATCTAGATGTGACGCTATGACAAATTCGTGCGAAAGGTTTGCCGATATTCTAGGAGATTCTATAACAAGCCATTGACGACAAACTCTGCCCTATATATTTGGCAATGACCGACATTTAGTTCATGGATACGACCAATTTTGCGCCGGTCGGTCCTTTGAAATTCTTTACCGTCTGACAAAAGCCGACTTTTCGTCGGAAGTAAATCCTTTGAAGTTTACGTTTACCAAGCCCAATGTCTAGACATGGTACTTTATTTGGATACTGTTTCCCTCTTCTGTTTACTATATTGGTCCACGTGCTCCTGTGTGTAATTTCAAGGGGCGTCATTTTCGCCCAGCTAGCCACCTGATTAGCTAACAGATGTAAGTTGAAATTCGGACGGGATTTATATAGCGCGGATGTCAGGTATAATCTTCCGTGGTATTATATCTGAGTTTATTGAGATTGATGTATGTAGTGTAGATCATTGTTCGTGCTTCTTGGCTGGGTCATCAGTCCCCTTTTGTAAGCGGATTAACTCACACTGCACATCTTCTGCGTCAGAGTCTCTTCGCACATCAATACATCGTGTACTTTTGAATGATTGTGTCTCTCCGTTTCAGTTCGAAAACGTAAACGGAAATTAATGGCCCTTCACTTTCCAATACAGTGTTTGGCAGCCGCCGATGCCAAACTGTTTCATCCAGCATGATCTTTCAGAACTCGTGATTCTAGCGTGCCAAAAACAAAGCCAAGAAGTTTACAGTGTCACGTCAGCAGAATGTTAACTCTGAAAACTTAAGAACAAAATACGTTTAGCAGTTAGCCAAATAAATATGTATCTATTTCCGAAAGGTCACACACAATTACTTTCAGGACAGCCATCGATTTCATTCAAAGGTTTTTTTAATCCGCGAAATCTAGTTCGAAGTTTCGCCAACATACAAAGAACATAAATATCCTGATAGATTATTCTCAACGGGCAGAAAGTTGATATATCCAATAGTTTTTCTTGAGAAGACAAAGATGCAAGCAACGTATTGATCCATTCTTAAGAGAAACATATGGATTACCTATCATCCAAATTCCGTATTTGCGTAAAAATAAACGAGTTATAAACGAAATGAGCATTCTTAAGCAAGGGCATCGGAAGCGGTACGGCAGGTACGGCCATGGCCGTATCACTTTGCGCAAAAAAAAAAAGGAAACACAAAATAAAAAAAAGTTGGAGAAGACTTTGATCGGTCAGCATGCTGATGCGTTCAGCAGCTAGCCAAACAAATATGTATCTATTTCCGAAAGGTCACACACAATTACTTTCAGGACAGCCATCGATTTCATTCGAAGATTTTTATTGTAATCCGTGAAATCTAGTTCGAAGTTTCGCCAACATACAAAGAACATAAATATCCTGATAGATTATTCCAACGGGCAGAAAGTTGGCATATCTTATGTTTTTCTTGATAAAACAAAGATGCAAACAAGGTATTGATCCATTCTTAAGAGAAACATATGGATTACCTATCATCAACAGTCAGTATTTACTAAAAATAAACGTAGTACAAACGCAGCGTTAACAGACTCTCAAAACTAGTTCGTGCAAAAAGTACAAAGATTTGTACACAGCATTCTCACGGCTTCAGAGTGTTTACCTGCTACTGTCAGATATATACTCTCTGCTTGCACTGAAGTAAAATTGCGGCGCACAGCGTTTGTTCGCATGGGTATTGGTCAATCAGCATCGTCCGCTTGCAAACGGAGCGAAGTGTGAGCAGAGTCACAAGTAAACAACACGTTGTAACATCTGTTTTTTTTGGGGGGTAATAATATAGAATAAAATGTGTTAATTCTTTTACAAGATATACAAGAGTCTACAAGATATACAAGAGTCTACAAGATATACAAGAGTCTACAAGATATACAAGAGTCTACAAGATATACTCCAGCTCTCTCTGGTATGCAGATACGTGTTGATCGGACAATTTGAGGTTACAAACTCTGACAACGATGGAATGGTACACAGTCACTGTTGCAAAAATTATCATGCACAGTGGTGTGTACGATATATATACATTAATGTGTATACTTTTTCCAAAAATGAAAATACACATTAATATGAATACAGTTAGTGTGAAAAGCCTTGCCTTTTCCAGCGCTTTTCCCCATTCTCTAATTCTCCAGAGACTAACATAGCTACCCAAATTTTAAACTTTTTCAATAACAAAAAAGTGTACAAGAAGTCCACAGTTGTGTGTATACGAAGTACACATATTATGTGAAAAATGTACCGATGGATGTGTATAGCAAGTATTTCTATATATCATTGCGTATCCTCATGAATTATCAACGTAAATCTACGTGACGCTGTATTTTGTACACACTGTGAATCAACGCGGGTGAAGGGTCATTTTGCCTTCAACATCATTTAAAACACTGTCGTATAAAATTCAACGTTGTGTCCCAAAAACAGAAATCAGTCAGGAACATTCAATGATCTCTTCTTGATATTATACCTAAAATTAGATTTGAATGTATGGGCTTGAAATATAATATTTGGAGATGATTAGATAGGATGCATTTAATCTGGAACATAGTATTCTGTGGCAAGCAAGGGAGCTATCCAGGAATCATAAACAGTTCTGACACCATGGCGTTCAACAATTCATGAGTAAATGTTTGAAGCCAAACAAAAGTAATGTTAACACACCGGTGTCCAGGGGAAACCCAAAATGGGGGTAAATAGGCTATAAAATTTATGATTTACATTGAACAGTCTGGTACAAATGAGCTCTTGTAAGTTTTTAGTCGTACAACAACAAGTCGGAAAAAATGAGGAAGAAGTAAAGATGAATTAGAAGGGGCGCAGAAGGTGCGGCGTAAGCATTAAGATTTGTCATCAATTCTAGGATAAATCGCTGGGATGACGGAGCACAGACAGCGATCCATCGCCTGATGCCATCGGCGGCATATTTGGCCCACCAGGGGTTTGGAGACAAGACAGAAAGAAAACATCTCGTGTCCGGGTTCAAACATCTCGATCTTTATTAACGCAGAGTGAACTGTCTTAATCTACCTGCCATGTAGAAAGAGAGAGACCATTTTTTCTACGCATAGAGTCCTTCACGTTTATGTGATAAATGCTCTCAAGAGCCAATTTCCCTACAAAGCTACGCCCTACGGTTATAGCTTTGTTGTACGTCAGTCATCTTGGGCACGAAAACGTCTTTTGGCACTCTCCGAGCAAGGCTATTCAGACAAATGACTGCGAAGGGAGCGGCCTAAAACTGAAAAGATATTTCCTTAAGTGTTTTGCTAATTATTCCTGAATCAGGAGGTAAACCTACTAAAATTAACGTCATGTTTCATCAGATGCCATATCTCACACGAACTCGTGTCGGTGTAATGATGCACGACAGTTGTCCGTACGTGGTACTTGTCGTCTCCTTGTTTTCGTCTGGGGGATTCACAGTCGCTGCTTAACGAAGTATCAGACAATTCACCGCTTATATACGTCAGGTACAACGGATTTCGGAGTCTGCCAAATTCATTAGACAGAATATTGGCTTACAGATAGACTAGTACCTGATTAAGCGGTCATCGGAAGTGTTCATCTGACCGTTCAGGTGCTCTCTTCGGAGAACACTGCCAAAGGTGAAAGAGGAGATATCGGACAAAATACCACATACCATCAGTGGATTCGGGCGTTAGCTTGTTAAATACCCCGGGACAAATGGAGCAATAAAATGCTTTCTTGTGTGATAAAGCGAGTGGCATGCAATTGGCGCTCGAAACTTCGAAGACAGTTGCAGAAGCAAATGCGATTAATAAATCCAATCGAATGCCAATTTATTCTCTGCCTCCCGGACGATTTACGGAGCATCAAATTTGTTCTTATAGAAAAGAATAGATACACACGATTACCCCAGTACTCAGTTTTCATTTCTCATCTATTTCGTTTCGTCCTCTCGAGAAAACATTTTTCTTTTAATTAGGTGGTACATTAATGAACGCCTTAGAAAATAGTTATTCCATAGCCTACGAGTGTTTGCAGATTTATTAGCTCATGGGGTGGGATCAGCACGAGGGATATTCAACGAGACATTTTTAGGGTGAGTGATTAGAATTTAACGTCACTTTCAACAATATTTCAGCTATATCGCGACGAACCAACTAAGCACCACCCAGCCAAGTTGCGTTCTTGCTACTTCAAAGAAGAAATCTTTGAAGCAACATGGAACCGGACACCTTCCATCCTAAACAAACACCGAGGACAGCACACAAGACACAGACAGGACGCTTACATGGTGCAATAAAGACAAGTGATATTACAGTGCTAGACATCACATTATCAAGATTCTGTTGCTTCTCAGCAAAATGCACGAGATTGTTAATCGTTTCTAACCCCTCAAATTGGAAGTTATCATGTAGGTTAGAGGAATTATTGCATGATAAGTAAGGGGGTGGAGCTAAACCTTATCCCTTGTCAGTGATGTATCACATTTATCATATAACAAGATCTCAAACAAAAAAATGGCGGGAGTTATGAGCTAAACGAAATTAGAGGCTGTAGGTCAAGACTAGATAAAAAAATTCATATACAAACAGTAGAAATGGTGATTTGGATTATGTTCTCATAACATGAGATAAAAGAGTCCACAGTGATTACAGATCACTACGCGTTTCGTTGACATTGACATGAGCACATGCGTGTGTTTATATATGACCTGATGACTCCCACACACCTTCCGTGTCCGCGCAGTAGTTCCTACGTTCTACGATCGCCGGCCAGTCTGTTGTCTTTGTTAAGAGTATCATTAATTAAATTTACAGCTATTACACTCAAGCAAATCATGTATTTCGAAACCAAAGGAAGAACAAAAAGATCGGACTTTTGCATATTTATCATCGTAAAAATGCTGGATCTGGGCCGTATCGGCCCGCTTCCAAACATTACAGAGCGACTGTCTGCTGTAACAGAATTCGCCAGCTTGCGCCTGTGTATCAGCCCAGTAATGAGGTTGTAAGACAGATATGCGAATTCATGTACTGTGGCGCGTATTTTTTGTGAAACAAAAATCAGTATCCCCTATTTTGTAAACGTTTGAGATAAGGCGAACGATCACATATTCTTGTCCAATCATGCACTTTCTGCAATAAAGTTTAATGACGTTGATAGAGTCGTTTATACGGGTATTACATCTGTTATGTGCCGGAAAATTGATATGCATATATTACAATGTGAGGTTTGCTTCACTGAGAGTGGAAAAGAACGGCCACATGTAGGGTCCAAATGGCAATCCTTTCTAACTCTTTAGTTCTATATTTCCCTGATCTCCATTCTCTAATCGCTGACTTGTAAGCATGATGAATAATGAAGCGCTTGGTCGGCATCGGACCTCACAGCTATTCGTTCTGATTACGAGCTTGCATTCTATAAATTTGGGCCGTTTTTCGTTCTATATGGCGGTCACATAATTCATCACTTTCTAACAGATGACTTGATAGGGCAATTACATCACCGCTCAGGCCGGCGCTAGGGCCATGTGGTCATGTCATTCAATATGTCCACATGAACACCTACTATCAAAGCGGGGCTGGAATACAAATTATCACATTGATCACTTTTGGTTGTTGTGATGTTTTTAGAAATATGCAGTCATGATCAGTATAATTGTCTGTGGGATCATAAGATTTCTTGTCTGTACGCCCGTATCGTTAATGTTGGGTTTAATGGATGCGAATAGTGATTAAAGAAAGTAGAAAACCACATGGCCGTCTGATGAAGTAAATACAAATATTCTTTCGAATTTTAATGTTAGTAATCGCTGAAATACCGTGTTGTATCAATCTAGGTAAACCAAGAAGGTATATCGAGGAAATACCATCTAGATGTGACGCTATGACAAATCCGTGCGAAAGGTTTGCCGATATTCTAGGAGATTCTATAACAAGCCATTGACGACAAACTCTGCCCTATATATTTGACAATGACCGACATTTAGTTCATGGATGCGACCAATTTTGCGCCGGTCGGTCCTTTGAAATTTTCTACCGCCTGACAAAAACCGATTTTTCGTCGGAAGTAAATCCTTTGAAGTTTACGTTTACCAAGCCCAATGTCTAGACATGGTACTTTATTTGGATACTGTTTCCCTCTTCTGTTTACTATATTGGTCCACGTGCTCCTGTGTGTAATTTCAAGGGGCGTCATTTTCGCCCAGCTAGCCACCTGATTAGCTAACAGATGTAAGTTGAAATTCGGACGGGATTTATATAGCGCGGATGTCAGGTATAATCTTCCGTGGTATTATATCTGAGTTTATTGAGATTGATGTATGTAGTGTAGATCATTGTTCGTGCTTCTTGGCTGGGTCATCAGTCCTCTTTTGTAAGCAGATTAACTCACACTGCACATCTTCTGCGTCAGAGTCTCTTCGCACATCAATACATCGTGTACTTTTGAATGATTGTGTCTCTCCGTTTCAGTTCGAAAACGTAAACAGAAATTAATGGCCCTTCACTTTCCAATACAGTGTTTGCCAGTCGCCGATGCCAAACTGTTTCATCCAGCATGATCTTGCAGAACTCGTGATTCTAGCGTGCCAAAAACAAAGCCAAGAAGTTTACAGTGTCACGTCAGCAGAATGTTAACTCTGAAAACTTAAGAACAAAATTCGTTTAGCAGTTAGCCAAATAAATATGTATCTATTTCCGAAAGGTCACACACAATTACTTTCAGGACAGCCATCGATTTCATTCAAAGGTTTTTTTAATCCGCGAAATCTAGTTCGAAGTTTCGCCAACATACAAAGAACATAAATATCCTGATAGATTATTCTCAACGGGCAGAAAGTTGATATATCCAATAGTTTTTCTTGATAAGACAAAGATGCAAGCAACGTATTGATCTATTCTTAAGAGAAACATATGGATTACCTATCATCAAAATTTCGTATTTGCGTAAAAATAAACGAATTATAAACGAACTGAGCATTCTTAAGGATGTCCGCTGGTGGTAAATCAAAGTAATTAACTTTTTGAATAATGTGTGTTGTTGCATTCATAATTGTGTAATATGAGAAAAAACAAAGACAAAAAATAGAGGTTGGTGTGCATTTTTTAGCTGTAGGCAACGTTAAGTGGACTGACCCATGCTCAATTTGATAACCCAGAAAGCATAGGGAATAGCCTTAGTTTTGAAGCATATTCATGAAAAATTCATATAAATAGTATTTAACATTTTCTTATATTCTAACTGTTTGCAGATAATCACAATGTCTATCAACATTTAGCAAATTGGATGGATGTTGGTGTGTAAAATTCTCGGCTAGAAGGCTTTTAAAGGAAATCCCCATCTCTTAACCTAGGGAAGGGAGATAACCCAATAGAAAAACAGGCAAAATGGCTGCCAAAGTCAAAAAAAACACCAGCGAACATCCTTAAGCAAGTTATCAGACTACTGACAGACTCTCAAAACTAGTATGTGCAAAAAGTACACAGATTTGTACACAGCATTCTCTCGGTATCAGATTGTATACCTCCTACTCTCAGATATACCCTTTGATTGCACTGGGGCGCACAGCTTTTGTATTGTGCGCATGGCTCTCGGTCAGTCAGCATCGTCCGCTTGTAAACAGAGCGTAGTGGTCTCAGCATTGCACAGCTAACAAGACGTTGTCCCGTGTGTTCTTGTGTAATAATAAAAAGGTGTGAACGACATAGTTTTTCCAAAAATGCAAAAATACAAAACTAACACGTCTACCGAAATGTTATATTTTTCCAAGAACAAAATTGTGTACAAGTCCACAGTTGTGTGTATACGGACTACACATATTATGTGCCATACGTATAGATGAATGTTTATATCATGAGAAAATATGGCTATCTACATATTCAGGGTCATCATCATTTACGAACCTACATCTACGTATCGCTGCACACATTGTGAATCAACTTGGGTGAAGGACCAGTTTGCCTTCATCATCATTTTAAACGTCGTATAAAATTCAACGTTGTGTCCCAATAACAGAAATCAGTTTGGAACATTCCATGATCTCTTCTTGATATTAAACAGGACATTAGATATGAATATATGGGCTTAACATATAATATTTGAAAAGGATTATATAGGATGTATTTGATCTGGAATATAGTATTTCGTGACAAACAAGTGAGATAACCAGAAAACATACACAGTTCTGACACCATAGCGTTCAACAATGCATGAGTAGATTATTGAAGCCAAACAAAAGTAGTGTTAACACACTAGAGTCCAGGGGAAACACAAAAATGGGTGATTAGGCTCTCAAATTTATGATTTACATTGAACCCTCTGTTACAAATGGGCTCTGGTAATGTTTTTTAGTCGTACAGCGAGTCGGAAAAAAATGAGGAAGAAGTAAAGATGAATTAGAAGGAGAGCAGAATGTGCGGCGTAAGCATTAAGATTTGTCATCAATTCTGGGATAAATCGCTGGGATGACGGCGCACAGACAACGATCCATCGCATGATACCATCAGCGCACAGTGACTTGAGTAGCAGGGGGTGTCTTCGTCGATGTTGTTGTTGTTGTGATTATATATATAATTTTTTTTTGCAAGAATATATTTATTTCCCACCTTTTCATACACCACAATGACAGTAGATGTCATAAAAATGCTTTATATACGCCCTAAATCGATCTACATACCCCTCCTCTACTAGATCTCCATCTCTAATAACAAGTGTGGTTACTTCTATGTTAAAGAATTCGCCACGAATCCCGGTACACAATACATTCTCCACGATATGGCTGGTTTCCAGTAACTGATAAAAGACTTCCGAAGACTTTTGAAATCGAGGCCGAAAAGCTTCGAATGCAGGAGAACTTACCTCATGGAATTCTCCACGCCCGTTTAGTTTTCACCATAGTTCACGTCTGCTCATCCATTTACTGTTGGTTGTCTGCAGACACCCGAATTACCCCCTGTACCGGGATTCGTGGCGAAAGTCGGTATACGGCTTTAACATTAAGTAACCACACTTGTTATTAGAGATGGAGATCTAGTAGAGGAGGGGTATGTAGATCGATTTAGGGCGTATATAAAGCATTTTTATGACATCTACTGTCATTGTGGTGTATGAAAAGGTGGGAAATAAATATATTCTTGCAAAAAAAATTATATATATAATCACAACAACAACAACATCGACGAAGACACCCCCTGCTACTCAAGTCACTGTGCATCAGCGGCATATTTGGCCCGCCAGGGACTTGGAGACGAGACCGAGGGAAAACATCTCGTGTCCGGGTTCGAACATCTCAATCTTTATTAACGCAGGGTGAACTATCTTAATCTACCTGTCATGCAGAAAGAGAGAGAATTTCTTTCCTACACGTGGAGAGGCCTTCAAGTTTATGTGATACATGCGGTCTATATCTCTACAACCAGTATCATGTAACATGGCCAGTATCCCAATAGCCTGCAAAATCAAAACTTTATTCCTACGTTTTCATTAATGATGATCTAAGATAATTCTCCGAAATTCCAGGATACATGCATCACACGGGCGCTAGAGTTTATCACCGGAAGATGCTTATGTATAGTTTGGAAGACTGTGCCGGTCATGATTACACGCGCGTCAAGGAGCCGATTTTGATGGGATCAGGACGCTGTGATACGCACGTGCACCACAACTGGCAAGTGATGCGGTGTTGACCTACATTTTATCAGACGCATGTTGGCGTGTATATTTTGATCAATTTTTCCAGACTCTCCTTTTAGACGGAGTGTAAACGGAGAAAGGTAAGAATGGTTCCCAGTCAAGTATCCCAATGTCAGACCTCCCAAACTGTCGTGTATCGTACAGTAGGATTGGACGTATGCAATCCGATGCAATGAGAATAGGTTCGTTCGCTCGTCGAATCATTGAAAATAAATGTCTCCGTGACCAACAATTCAGTTCGAAATCAGGTCAAGGTCAACAGAATTTGATTAGGTCTGATAAACTTGTTGATTCTTTGTGGAAAACTTGTTCACGAAACAGAAATTGTATGAAACAGCCGCCCAAAAGTTGAGTGATAGAAGGTCGCAAGCGGCATAACGAAAATCACCTTCAAATAGGCTACATTACTTTCCTCTGGACCTCATGTGATATTTTAAAAAAAATCAATAGAAATGCGCAGCTTGTATCATCAAGGTATCGGTTTCGGAGCCCCTAAGGACTCAATCGCAATTTTACTGGTAACGAAAGATTTATTTTAGAGCAAGACCTATACGTTTTATAACTCCAAAGTACACGGGATAAATTGTATGCCACCATAGCCTCTTCATGGAAGCCAACAATTTCTGTAAAAAAGTTTCAATCTTTGATAGCTTCTTAAATGTCTTCATGTATTTCGGAGCGGCAGATCGCAACGCCCCTGGCGGGCGAACGTGATCTCAGTAAAGGTTGATATGGTGATCCGTTCGCCACCTTCCAATTTATTGGTGAATAACAAGGTCGAATATCACATTTTCGAGTGAACCCGTTTTTAATATGGGAATCATAGGGTAAAAACAAGTAATAATACTGTAAGGATTAACCCGAATGTATTTCCCTATAAAAATTATCTAACGGAAAGCGGAGCTTTGTCCACCACGTGGCCTTCATCAAGCTGAGGCTAAACAACAAATTTATCCTATCGTGAATAAAATTACACAATCCATCCCAACCACATCGCTGGGGGTCTATAACACCCCAGCCACCAGTCAGATCTTTGGACCGGATTCGGGGCCTTCGCGCACATCGCCGGAAGTGACATCATATATAGTAAAATAGATGTTTGCCGAACATTTCGATTACTTTTCAAGTCTGCATAATATCTCTGTTGACCTATAGCGGTAAAAAAAAAATTATCTGGAGATTATTTTCCCTGTTTATCTGGGCAGAGCATATGGAAAGTAGTTCGCGCATGTGCAACCCTGAAGGAGCTGTTCGGCCGGATTCAAACGGAACCGTGCGTTCGTGGGGTTTCCCCTATACGTCATAGCTTCGTCATAAAGGTCAACTTCCGCTATTGGAGGCAGGGATGGTAAATGAGCCTGCGAAATGGAGCATGCTCTGTGGGGAGGATGAATCCATGCACTTTTGGAATATTCAAGTATTTTCGGATGATGTGAAAATATCACATTCAGGCATATCTAGAGACAGTTTTCGGATTCTCAGAGCGCTGAAGCAAATTTCAATCATTATTTAGACAACAGTGAAGTCGGCCAGCATCAGTGTTTGAAAACGGCTCACACAGTAAAGCGATCGGTCCAGAACTAACTGGTCGCTTTGAAACACATGCCGTTCCGAAACTAATGACGAGGCGATAATCTAGAAATGACATGTCAGAGCGAACAATAGAACTATACAAGGGATCTTGTTACCTTTTAGGGACTTTTGGCGCCGGACGCGACAAGCGGCGAGGGCTAATTCGCTTGGCGAATTTTGCCGCTCCTCCGCTTTGGGGGTTTCACACCAGATGTGGGCGGCAAATGTAGCTATAGAACCTTTGCTGTGTAGGTGGGCGTGGCGGTTCTTCCCTACACAGCTGTAGTTCCTTCCCATCACATTTCGTCCACGAAATTTTGACCTACGAAACGCCTGTGTTTCGGAAGATTTAACGGCTGCACGTACAAGAACACAGTAGCTGGTGATAATAAAATGTATCTCGTTATTATCCTTGTAGTCTTTTGTCACTTCCCTCCAAGTTAGAACTCTCGGTATTCCCTCATTCTTAAGTTATCATCAATTGTTCAAGATTCTCAGGGATTTGAATATTCAGCTGACTGCCATTCAACTGTCAGTGACGTAAATTTCCCTTACACGGACTTCACCGGAGATGGCGGTCTCTTTGAAAACAAGCCGTGGCGCATGCGTATTTATTCAGGTCAAGTCGATGACGGTTTAACGAATGCGCGTGTACGTGGGCGTGGCTAACGGAGACATTCAAAATATGTCAGAAAACTCCGTGAAGGCGTGATTAAAAGATGATATCTCAAGAACGAGGAATTATTGAGTGTTGAGAGTTGGCAGGCGGCGGGAAGGACCAATGTAGAGGAAATGAGGTATAGTTTATTACTATTCGCTGCCGTTTTATTTCGTGTGCAGTTAGGATATTGGACAACGTCATTCAAAGTTCAATGTGTGGGATGTATTGTCTATAGGAGGAACCTTGGCTGTAGTCGATTACAGAGCCATTCGAGACTACAGCCATTCCTGGGCTACGTTTTATCAGTGGTTTTACTGTGTGGATATATGGATATGTGAGCCATTATTTGTAATGGAATATGTATTGTAAACCTATAGTTTGGCAATTTTGTGTGATATTTCGAAAGTAATAATTATGAAATAAAACTTTATTATTGTAAGAAACTCTTGTTTTCTACAAAGATCAACTTTTAGGGAACATTTCATAGAAACACAAATTGTCTCAGAAAAGTGTAGTATGGTACATACATGTGACACTAAATTGCTGGGTATTGTGAACCTGAATTACCACGGTTCGTCTGATGTTTGATTTACTATTATGATCTGTTACCACGGATTTGAACAATGAAGTTTCAGAGTCTACCATTGAATGGTAAAGCATGGTAAAATTGACCATACAATCTTTTACCATGGATTCACCATAAATTACCACGGATGTTCATGGTTCAGCCTGGAATACCGTGGTTCACCACGGTTCGTTGTATGGTAAACCACGGTAAACTTTACCATACAATCTTTTACCTCGGATTTACCATACATTACCATGGATGTTCATGGTTCAGCCTGGAATACCGTGGTTCACCACGGTTCGTTGTATGGTAAACCACGGTAAACTTTACCATACAATCTTTTACCTCGGATTTACCATACATTACCATGGATGTTCATGGTTCAGCCTGGAATACCGTGGTTCACCACGGTTCGTTGTATGGTAAACCACGGTAAACTTTACCATACAATATTTTACCTCGGATTTACCATACATTACCATACAGAACCGTGGTTTACCATGCATTACCATACTTTACCCTATGGTAATGTATGGTAAACCACGGGGTTTTTTTATAAGGGATAGGTCTACCGTGATATTGACTTTGAATTTTGAAAGAACTTCTATGGATATCTGACATCTTTTTTAGGATGGCAGAACTTGTCTTCATGTTGCAGCATGGAAGCGCCATGAAGGAGTGATGTGCAGCCTTCTGCAAGCCGGGGCAGATCCCAACAAGATGGATACGGTAAACTGCAAACCTCCCATCACTTATCACCATATCAGCGTCCTACATTCCCCTAGTCTTGTCTCGCCCTCAATTACCACAATGTCCCGCTCTCAATCATGATTACCATTTTCTGCCTCTGTGAGGTGCATTGTGGTTTCTATCCATTACGCATGAGCATTGACATCAAAAGTCTATGCATGTACCAAATACACTATTTTATGCTCAGTATGTTATGTGGGGATCTAGCATATGTAATGCACATAAAAATGATAGTAAAGATCAAAGTATTGAATCAGTAAATTATCTGTATTTCTTGCGCTGTAAAACTTACCTTCACATACCTTATTGCTATCGTGTTCCTACGCGATTGCTCTATTGTAAAACCTTACAACAGAACCAAAAGAAATAGTCCCTGTAATGCCCAATGTCCATGCGCGAGTACCCAGAACCCTCTCTGTCTGATCACGTGACTTCCTTCTTTCCTCTACAACTGTAGCGGTCAGACGTAGTTTCTAAGTGCTCTGTAAAAAAGTCTCAAGATCTACATCTGGATTACCACGCAATTCCTAGTTTATTACCTCGGAGATTCCCTGGGATATTTACCTAGAGAAGAGAGTGGAATATTACCAAATTCCTGTGATTCTTGGATACCTACCTGGACTTCTACAAAACGTCAGGAAGTATACATTTGAATCATAATAAAGATGGCGTCCATCTTCTGTGTTGTTTGTGGACAATCTGAACCCACGACGGACCCGCATACATCATGTCCGCCGTGTCGGGGTGTATGGTGCGATTAGTACGCTAAATGTGAGCTATGGCCCGACAATATATTCGAACAGTATCTTGTCGGTTCTTATGCCAGAGAAATTCTGCCGCCGCCCGGCTTTAGTAGGGCCGAGAGCTTGGTCGCCTCTCTGTCTCGCTCCTCTGTGAACAAGCCGGACGAGTCTGCCTCTGTTGATATGTCCGTAACCCAAGATACGGAAGTAATTTCGCCTCGTAAACTACCGAATGTTGTAACTATTTCTCCTCCTCCATGCACTGATTCTGTTTATTTAGGGGCCAAGGTGGGGAACAAAGATGGCGGGCGTCCTGCAGGTTAAGTATTGCATGGGACGCCCTTGACCTTGATGGCCACCTTTGATCCATCATCAGTGACGTCACTTCCTTCCAAAGGTCCCCTATTCAGGATAGTAAACCCGGAGAGTGTGGCTATACCCCCAGTCAAGGATCCGTCACTTCCGGAGAATCTTTCAAGATCTCGGTCCAGCTCATCTGCGTCTACAAAATCTACGGATATGCCTGCTGTATCATCGTCTGTAATATCACCACTTCCTGTGCAGACCACGGTGATTATTATGTCACCTCCAACTATGTTAGGGGGAGACATCTAGTGTTTGTGCTGGATGGATGGATGTCTGGATGGATGGATGTCTGTCCGTCCGTCCCCTTGCCTTGTCCGCAAGATATCTTGAGAACTACTTGATGGAATTTCACCAAACTTGGATGGGAGCTTCATTGGGATAGCCCCCTCATTTGATTAGGTTTTGGTGTGTGTGCGTGCATTCATCCGTGTCCGGTGTCCGTCCGTCCGTTCATCTACTTGTACATGTATATACAGGCCTTGTCTGCAAGATATCTTGAGAACTACTGGACAGAATTTCACCAAACTTGGATGGAAGCTTCATTGGGATAGCTCCCTCATTTAATTAGGCTTTTGTGTGTGTGCATGCGTTCATCCGTGTCCGGTGTCCGTCCGTCAATCCATCTACTTGTACATGTATATACAGGCCTTGTCTGCAAGATATCTTGAGAACTACTGGATGGAATTTCACCAAACTTGGATGATAGCCCCCTCATTTGATCAGGTTTTGGTGTATGTGCATGCATTCATCCGTGTCCGGTGTCCGTCCATCCGTTCATCTACTTGTACATGTATATACAGGCCTTGTTTGCAAGATATCTGGAGAACTAGTTGACGGAAGTTCACCGAACTTGGATGGAAGCTTTATTGGGATAGCCCTCTCACCTGATTAGGTTTTGGTTTGTGTGTGCGTTCGTCCATGTTCGATGTCCGTCTGTCTGTCCATGTACTTGTACATGTATTTGTATATACAGGCCCTTTCTGTACGATATCTGAAGAACTACTGGAAAGAATTTCATCAAACTTGGATGGAAGGTTCATTGGGATAGCCCCCTCATTTGATTAGGTTTGGGTGTGTGTGTGCATTTATCCATCGTCCGTCCGTCCATCTAATTGTTCATGTATATACAGACCTTGTCTGCAAGATATCTGGAGAACTACTCGACGGAATTTCACCAAACTTGGATGGAAGCTTCTTTGGGATAGCCCCTCGTCTGATTAGGTTTTGGTGTGTGTGTGCGAGCGTTCATTCGTGTCCATCCGTCCGTCCATCTACTTGTACATGTATATACAAGCCTTGTCTGCAAGATATCTGGAGAGCTACCCCATGGAATTTCGCCAAACTTGGGTGGAAGCTTCATTGCAAAGGGCTCATCTGATTAGGTTTCGGTATGCATGCATGCGTTCGTCTGGGTATGTTGTCTGTCTGTCTGTCCATCTACTCTGTAAGATATCTGGAGAACTACTGGACAGAATTTCCCCGAACTTGGATGGAAGCTTCATCGTGATGGCCTCTGGTGAACTTCATCAGACTTGGATGGAATCTTTATTGGAATGGCCTCCGCATCTTATTATGTTTTGGTGTGCGCACGTGTTTGGTGTTCATCTGTCTGTCTACTTGTACATGTATAGACAAGCCTTCTCTGTAAAATTTCCCCGAACTTGGATGGCAGCTTTATCGTGATGGCCTCCTCGTCTGATTAGGTTTTGGTTTGTTTGCGTGCATTCATCTGTTTCTGATGTCCAGCTCCGTTACATGTATGTACAGAACTACTCTTGTCTACAAGATATGTGGAGAACTACTGGATGAAATTTCACCAAACTTGGATGGAAGCTTCATTGAAATGGCCTTATGATCTAATTAGGTTTTGGTGTGAGCTAGTGCTTGTGTGGGTCCATGCAAAATGTGCTCATCTGTCTGTCCAATTTTTGTTCACTCCATATCTTGGAAACTACTGAAGGCAGATGCATGAAACTTCTATATGGTACAGCATGTATACTATAGGTGTGGCTCTTGTATGTTTTGCATCTTTCCTACATGTATAATGTGATCAGTTTCGAAATAGTTGATGCTTCACAATTACATGTATTTCACATTGGTTGGACGCTGTTGATGTCGGCAATCCACTCATTGCTATATAAATCCCGACTCCTCACTGGGTTACTGCAACAATGAAAATCGCCTCTTTGTAATTAATATTTTTAGATGCGCAGCTTTGTTTAGGATACTTATTGCTACATTCATTTTATAGCACTTTCCCTTAAATTATGTGCCCACTCAAGGCGAGGTGGGAGGTTGGGGGAGACGTATGTTTTTGCTTAAAAAAACAACCAGCATAGGTTTCATGCCGGAGCGGCAATTCAAGGGTCAAAGCGGAACCTCTAGTTACACCTGTTTCCGGTTTTGCTGAGTCTCGCCATTCACTTCTGAATGTGCCGAAACTATCCAGGGCGCCTCTACAACAGCCGTTGTCAGCACCCCCGCAGCTAACTCAACCGGTACATCTTCCACGTATGCCTGTGTCCAGTTACGACTTCCGGCCTACGGTAGCTCCGATTATATCGGATGCTTACATGCAACCTCTTACATCATACCTTCTGGTATCATCTTACCTTCCGGTATCATCGTCTTACATCGGAACTTCCACTGCTTTTCCTGCGCATGCTCCGACGTCGGCTACTACATCCTACTATAGGACTGCCTCTACGTACGATGTTCCTGTTTCTTCATCGGTATATGGTGTTCCAGGTCTTTCATCGATGTATGATACTCGAGCTACGTCATCAATGTATAGACTTCCGGTTACGTCATCGGTGTATAGCAGACCGGCTGATCCCTATGCTGCTTCTCCGTACTCTCCACTTCCTGTTCGTAGTGCAGTATATAGGCCTACATCGTACCCTTCGGTGGCGTCTTATTCAGTACACGGTTCACCCTGGCATGATCGAGCTGCGATCCCGGAACCAGAACTCAATCATTTCATTGGAGCCACTCCGCCTAAGAAGGATATTCCTCTTTCTGTTCGTCAGATTTGTCTCCTGGAGGACACTTAGAGACAGGAGGTAGCGATTACTTCCCATCTAGATTGGTTTTTATATGCCATTCGTACGGTACTTAAGGGGAGACGCGGCTTGACATATCGGGGATGATCAATAAAAAAAATGGAAAATGAGATTTTGTATTTTTTACGTCCATAATGTGCCCAAATTTCACATAAATAAATTTATTGACTGACAAGATCATTGAAAATAGTTCTGTTAAACTTTCTCTGCCATTATTCGCCAAAAACCGATGAAAACAGCGAGTTTTGGTCGTTGACAACAGCCTTTTATCGTTGGTGTTGTTGTTGTTGTTGCCGTACATCGTTGGAAAGTGGAAGTTCCAAGCTGTAACTTTAATTTGGGTTAGATCGGCATTCTCCGCTTCAATCCGGTGTATTCCCGAGAGAAAATACCGTAGAACTCTTACGGAAACATCCATATATGGCAGAAGCTCATTATCATACGGCTCGGGGTCTCGGAAACATCCTTTTATGGCGAAAGCTCATTACCATATCACTTCGGGGGACAGCGGAGCTTGCCGAGTGACGTCAATTGGAGTGTCTGGACATGCGCGCTCGGTCACTTCCTTAGCAACGGCTCAGAGCGAAATGGTGGATGTTCGATGGGTTGAACTGTTTGAAGCATGAAAGAAACAATAAATCATGCTTATGCCCAATTTTTTGTATCATTGGAACGCGCCAAGTTGTCAAGGAAATAGTAGAAAGGACTCGTGGCTGTAGAAACCGAATAAAACTACAGTTTTTACGCTTCAGAGTGCCACTTTGATGGCGTACACCCAACCATTTGGCTAGCAAATGTTTATGGCCCATTTTCTCTAAAATCAGTTTTCCGGCCGAAATCGTTCCTAAGGAAAAATCGTTTGCCGCTATTTATTTATGGATCTTCAGGGAATATTCCTACGATATGGACACACATTATTATATGGTTTTCAGTGGAAAATTATGTTATGTGGCTGTTACCTGGGAACCTTTTGTGGCAATTTTTTTCAGTGAAAAGTATTATCAACTTTGTGTTTGTGTAACTCAATGATTATCACCATAATACCATATAAAAATGTTCTAATAATGTGCATACATGTTCAGTAATGTCAAATATAAATGTTTTGTGCAATAAAAATCAAAACGCAGGTCAAACGATTTTTCCTCGTGACGTTTATTGAAAATGGCCAGGTGGCGCTGCTGGTGTGGTTCTAGTCACGTGACCACCCTGAAAATTTGCATACAATCATATTTTATCCATCCCTGCACCTGTACAAAATTTCATGGTCCTAGGTCTAACAGAACCGGAGATCCAGCATATGCTATATAGTCAAGTAGCATGTCCCCTTAATCGCATACCCCAGACGTCAACTTCCGGTTTTGTTTCCGTTCCTGTCGATGACGTCAACCTGATGAAGGACTTCCTGACGGCAGCTGCGCGTGCGGACACGGACTTGATGGCATCTTCAGTCCGCTATGTTTGTACACCTAACACGTCTCTCTCACTGTTCGCGGCCCTGCCTACGTATACCCGTCCAGTGTGAGATCGGCCTTAAGGGAGCAGTCCCCCGCCTCGGGACTTCTGTTTGCAGGTATTCTCCCAGTGCTGCAGAATGAAATGTCCACTGCCAGGACCACGCACTCCTATTTTGCACCACAACAGAGGAAGCGATCGGCCCCAGAGACCTCGACGCCGTCTTCCTCGGCCCCTAAGAAAGCTTCAAGTTCTTCTTCCGGTGCTGGTACCAAAAAGGATGTGCCCTCCTCTTCGAAATCAGGCGGAGGTTCGAAGGGAGGGGGGAGCGGCCACTCTAAATGTGGAAGCGGAAAAGGGAAGTCCGCTGAAGCTCCCAAGAAATGAGGGCACGGGCCATGCAGATGTTCATTCTGCATGGCGAGACCGCATGTTGCCGCTGTTCCCAATTCCACCAAATCCGGCGCTTCCGGTAGGTGGGAGACTTGCAAGTTTTTGGCAGAATTGGGAGGCAATCCAGGCGGATTCATGGGTGTTGAACCCCTACGTCATGGGTATCGGCTGGAGTTCGCCACAACTCCCCCGTTGACTTCGTCACCCAAGTCGTCTCGAATTCCTGTGCGTCGGGAGCATCTGATGGAGATTCAGAGGTCCGTGGACAAGTTGGTAGAGAAGGGTGCAGCTATAGAACTTCCACCAATCGATATGTCCCCGGGCTTTTATTCTCCGGTGTTCCTGGTCCCCAAGAAGAACACCACCGAAATGCGTATGGTCATAAACCTACGCCGGTTAAACAAGGACTTCTTGGCCCCCCTCCTCATTTCCGGATGGAGTCGTTCCGGTCTATTCGTTCGGCTCTGTTACAAGGGGACTGGATGACGTCTCGCGACCTCCAAGATGCATATCTGCATGTTCCGATCTACAGGGCTCATCACAAATATCTGCGCTTCCTGGTTGACAGCTGGAAGTTCCAGTTACTTGTGCTCCCTTTCGGACTATCCACGTCCCCCTGGGTCTTCACCAGAGTTTTCAACCCGGTGGCGTCATTCCTGTACACCAGAGGTCTCAAGTATCACTTCTACCTCGACGATTCTCTACTGCGGAATCAGTGCAGGAAAGAACTCCGCAAGGACACCAAATTCGTTTGGGAGATCCTTGTTGCTCTGGGCTATCTTTCTCACAAGAGCAAATCGGAGTTGACACCATCCCAGTCTAGAGTCTTTCTCGGAGTTTCCTACGACACCCTTTCAGCGTTAGCGAAACTTCCGAAAGACGTCGGTGCCGACGTTCCTGTCAGCATCGCACAGACGTGCTCTCCAATTCGCTGCTATTATCGGCCTGTTACCATCAACTCAGGATGTGATGCCTCGAGGCCGGTTGCAGCTTCGGCCGTTGATGATGCACCTCAACTACTTTTGGCCGAAACAGCACCTGAATCTGACTGTCCCTGTGACAGAGGATGTCATCAAACGTCTCCTGCGCTGGTGGCTGCAGCCAGAGAACGTGATGATAAGTGTCTCCTTCCTACCTTTTCAGCCGTCCCGTCAACTGTTCACGGACGCATCGATGGAAGGATGGGGAGCACATTTGGATTCGAGGTCAATATCCGGCTTGTGGAACGACAGCCAGAGGAAGATGCATATCAATGTATTGGAATTCCAGGCTGTAACCCTGGCCATACAAAGATTTCTTCCAGACCTCACGAACCAACCCTTGTTAGTAGCAACGGACAACACGACAGTCCTGGCCTACATAAACAAGCAGGGAGGAACTCATTCTCCCCAACTGCTGGATCAGGCGCAGAAATTTTTCAACCTCTGTTGGGACAACGAAATTCCCAGTCATCTGAACGTGCTGGCCGACGCATTATCCAGACTGAATCAGATAATATCGACCGGGTGGCAGCTTTACAAAGACATCCTAGCCCAGATGTCTCGGATATGGGAGACGCCGAATGTGGATCTGTTCGCCACCCATTGGAACCATCTACTTCCGGCCTATGTGTCTCACGTTCCGGATCCAGCAGCCCTGGCAGTCGACGCTCTGTCTTTGGACTGGTCCGGCATGATTGCGTACGCGTACCCGCCGCCAGCAATCTTGTCGCAAGTCCTCCGAAAGATCCAAGCACAGCCGTGCGTGGTCTACCTTGTGGCTCCATGGTGGCCCACTCGCCCATGGTTCGCAGACCTAATGGATCTTCTCATAGACATACCTCGTCGGCTGCCGCTTTGGTGGAACCTGCTTCGTCAGCCGAGATCCAACCTGTACCACTCGAATCCCGGTCTATTTCAACTGACCACGTTCAAGTGCTCCAGCATCAGCTCGTTGAGGCTGGATTTTCTGTCGAAGCGTCCGAAAGGATGGTCCGGTCCACCAGAGCATCAACGACTGCGGTGTACCAGAACAAGTGGAAGACCTTCGCTACCTGCTGTTTTGGACGTGGAATTGTTTCAACCTCTGCCTCTGTTCAGCAGGTAGCGGACTTCCTTTTGCATCTGTTCCATGACAGGCAGCTTGTTCCGGCCACGGTCGACGGCTATCGCCAGGGTACTTCAATTGACCACAGGTGTCAACCCATCACTCGACGTCAGCCTCTCCGCCCTCCTTCATTCCTTTCGGGTGGAGAGGCCTACTCCGACGCCGCAGCTTCCTAAATGGGATTTGGCACTGGTTCTTAGGCGCCTGTCCTTGCCGCCCTTCGAACCCATCGGCACCTGTGAGATGAAGTTTCTCTCCTACAAGACCATCTTTCTGATCGCCTTTGCATCTGCCGCCCGCATATCAGAAATCCATGCCTTGGACTTCAGGTCTTTGAGATACAACACTGAGTGGACCTGGGTGGCGTTATCTACTCTCCCGGAGTTTTTTGCTAAGAACCAGTCACTCTACGACAATCTTCCGCGAGAGTTCGTCATCCCGGCTCTGTCCAACATGCTGTCCGCAGCTGTTGACGACGACAGAGTCATGTGCCCCGTCAGAGCTCTCTCCTGCTACCTGGCCCGTGTTGAGCATATGAGAGCCGGGCGGGTGCGTCTATTCATCCCTTTTGGGCCCTCTGCAAAGCAGGAGATATCTGAGAATACCATATCTGCCTGGCTTTCCAAAACCATTCGTTTGGCGTATACAGACGTACCACTTGAGGTAACTACTTTATCCAAGGTCTCCGCCCATGAGGTCAGGGCCATGGCGGCATCCTGGCCTCTATGGACCAATAGATCCGTGTCAGACATCATGAGGGCCTGCTACTGGAGGAGTAATGTAACCTTTGTCTCACACTACCTCCGGGATTTGACGCTTCAGAGACGGGACATATACCCGCTGTGACCCCTGGTGTCTGCCCAGTCTGTTGCGGACCCGTCTACATCGCACTAGACCTCCTAATGGTTTTACCATTTATTAAAGATCTGGTAAGTGGCTACTCTCCCCAAATTTTCAAAAAAAGATGGGGGGGGGGGCGGGAGGTGTCGGTCTAGTGATTGTCAGCTATTCACTAGGCCCGCTTATTATTATATATATAGGGCTGGGTGATTATATCGATG
>JAVTVY010052106.1:0-27490 GCA_036873755.1 Hanleya hanleyi | reverse complement strand
AGGTCGTGTGAGCACTAATAATGGATGCCTCCATAGGGAGGGTCGTGTGAGCACTAATAATGGATGCCTCCATAGGGGCTTACTGGCAGTCAAATCTACTATTTCAAACAGTGATTTATACCTGCCTATACTGGATATACTATAATATACTAGAATTCCCACTGACTAGCTTGCATAGTATAGCAAGGTAAGCAAGGTAAGCAATGTGAGCAATGTAAGCACGTCATCTGCGAGTACACCTATTGTACTTGTCAATAGTTGACATTTATAGACTTCTGTATTGTTTGTTTAGCACATATTATGTTGACACTTGGTCTGTGTATAAAGTATTGTACATCTGTTACTTTACTCCTGATGATGGTTTGAACAATAAACCGAAATACTGAGTCAAAATGAATAGCTTATCATTCATCGGAGTGCTGACCTTGCTTTACTATACTATACTTTAATATAGTCGATTTTATCATCTTAACGATGCATGTCGAATGCTAGTGATTAGCCAATTAATGTTATTATCACGTTTCTACTACTAAGCCATCATAATCCCAATTTACCTCTACAGTTGGGGATAAATTAATAATTTGCCACATCTGGTCTCAAGCGTTACTTGTGGTTAGCAAACTGACGCAATCCTCCCTGACTAAATCAAAGCCTACTATATAGTGAACTAGAGTACCGCACTGAATTAGAAAAAAAACTCTTTTCTTGAAGTAGATATGGGAAACCTTGAGAAAACTGTCACCACATAACAAAGCTGAAGATATATTTAGCGAATTGTCCAATGAATTAAAAGCAACATTAAAAGGGTGGTGGAAAACGATGCCGGAGTAATGACAAGAAGTCATATGACCCCTTAGATAAATATACTGACTGTATATACCTATAACCATCACAAGAACAAACATGAATTGCAGGCAAGCACATAAAAGGTGCGTGGACCCCTCAGCCTGTTTTTTTTTAGTCAAGTAGAATCAGGGCTGCATCTAGAGCCAATTTAGTTCCGGAAAACGCATTTGTGCCCAAAACTCAAATGAAACAAAAATGAAAGTGTTGTTGTTGTTGTTGTTCAATTTGAAAGGAAATATTCCAAGAAAAAGCTTCTGGGAGCCTCAATATCGATCCATTTGCATAGAGGGTATTGAATTTCATGTTAATAAACCTCTGTTTTGTGATTGATCACAGGCTCTTTGCACCGAAATTCACTAAAAAAATTGAACCCTCAATAATGAATTACGAAAAGGAACTGGGAGTTTGGGATCGGAACCTGCAAAAAATCCCTGAATACAGCCCTGTGGATACAGTTTGTGTGATTTCTGTACCGTATATAATAGACTTCGTTTTCACATGAGTGGTGTGCTGGGATTACAGTATGCAAGAAAGTGTAGCTTTATCAGTGTCAATTTATGCATTGCACAAGTGTGATAACAAGTTAATGGCATAGAAACACTCTGATTGACACAGGTCCACCATTATCATTATTTGGGGGGCATAATCTCCAGGTATGCAAACTGGTTGAAAATTGCCCAGAGTCAGGCTAAAAATGGGCTCTCCTAATCACTCGTTTTAAATAATTTCCAAGGTACATACATGTACAGTAAGATGTTTGGTGACAGAAATTGAAGCATTATGTTGTACCAGTTAAATGTGTGGACACAAATATGGCTCATGCAAAAGTTTTAGGATAAATCATATGATGTGGAATAGAATGATTTAACAGCAAAATTGAAGAAAAATGTTGTCCTTCATTTAACCCCCCACCGGTTATTTCCTCTTGTACTTGTGAAATAAATAATGTCACCAACCTGTTAGTTATTTTACTATAAAGAAATACATTTTAGGTGATTCAGCATGTGTGTGTGTGAAAAAACAACGAACACTGCATCTCATACATATCACATGAGGCTGACAAGCTGTGGATAGGAAAAATCCCAAACTTTAACATTTAGTGCCCCAGGGGTGGGGAAATCCTCCCTAGGGTGGTCCATAGGTTGAACAAGTGTAGCATCATGTAAGCTCCCAGAATATATGGGAATTGGGGGGTGAGGTGAGGGGGTTCCATCCAATGATTTTCTTGAATCTTGAATGGACCAGGCTTTCTTGTATCAGGGAACCTTCAAAAGTCACAATGAAACATGCAACCAAGGGTTCCCAATGGGCATAGATAACAGTGCAAAAGCTAAGCCATCAATAAATAATGGCAACAAAATAATTAAAAATCAGGAAATCATCATAGCCATCTGAAAATCTAATCATTTCATCAGTCAACATTCAGGAAGCTCTCACCAAAGTTTGTTCAGGCCCGACTTGATAGATCTGCAGATATTCAGCGGACAAGAACATGTTGATGGGCATAGATAACAGTGCAAAATCTGAACCATCAATAAATAATAAAAAAAAATAATTAAAAATCATGAAATCATCATAGCCATCTGAAAATCTAATCATTTCATCAGTCAACATTCAGGAAGCTCTCACCAAAGTTTGGGCAGGCCCGACTTCATAGATCTACAGATATTCAGCGGACAAGAAAATGTTGACGGACGGACGGACGGACGTCCGGACGGACGTACGTACATGGCAACGACAAGACCCCACAGCCCGTGATGGTTTGTATCCTAGCCAGGCTTTTATTGTACCTGTTCATAAACATCTTGTATGACATGACCACACGACCCCTAGCACCGGCTTGAGCGATTTAGATTCAAGTATTTGAGAGCGATGATGTAATAGCCCTATCAAGTGATCTGTTGGAAGATGATGAGCTATGTGACCGCCAGACTAGTATTCAGCATCCACAACGCATACTAGTACTCCGTGAAACACCGTAGTCAATGAAGTGGTGAAAATCCATAAAGTCTAGTGTCTAAAACTTTTTCCAATGCTGAATTTCTGTATAGTTTTTCTCCACGAAATTGTGTGTTTATGAAGGTGAGTAAAGAAATCGGGAGAAAAAGTCAACTCCAGCTTCCTTCTTCGGAACGGAAACAAAATTACGCATATTAGGTATACAATCCTAGTACCAAAATGTACAAGATATCATATAATAAGCCGACCTAATCGGAAATAATTTTCTGAAATAAGGGAGTTAACTCTGTCAAACATATCACATAGTACAGCATGTACCACCAATTAGTGTACTTCTTTTGGATCAGTTAAGCTTTTCTATCACCACTTCTCGCTCATCTAAAATATATCATTTCATATAATATCGAATCAAGATTAAGCCTTACCTGCGAGAGTGAGGGCTACTGTCGTGGGTGCTCCAGTGACCATGTTCTCGATGGCAACAATCAAGGCAGACATGATGTTGGCTATCACCCCCAGGGCCCCGGGTTCGGCGTACAGGATCGCAGCGAAGGAATCAGATCGTCCATTTTCTTTGCTAATGCCCATGTTGTCTGCTTTTCACGTGTACTTGAGTAAGCGAATCTTCTTAAGAAACTTATTCTGTGTTAGTCTTGATGTATTAGACTAATATTATCAACTTTAATGTCAGCAACAATTTTACGAAATTGATTGAGATGGCCAAGATATTTCTTTTTATAACACAAATATCGATGAACCAAGAATAGCATTTGAATCATTTAGGTCACGAGCGCACGTGAAACATCATCGGAAAGGCTGATGCATATCGTTATCCAATCAGAGTGGAGATTCCTCTCCCCGGGCATGACTCCACCTTGTCATTACCGAAAACAGTTCAAGGATGTCACGCGCAATGTCTCTCATTGTCTATCATAGGGAGATTCCAAAGTTATTGTTACCTTAGTTTCTGGGATATGTCCATAAACACGCCTCAAGGTAGGCACAAACGACCATTAGATTTCTCCACACAGTTGGTTAATTAAGGTAATACCATGTTATAACACCACAGAAACAGTAACCCGCCGACTTTTAATGTCCTACTCCACAGGCATGCAGCTTTACTGCTGATTTAAACGATGAACAGCGAATTAGCACAGTGAGAGTTAGATGTTAAACAATACCACAGCTGTGAACTTGTATTATAATTGTAGAAGGAGGAAAAACGAAAGCACGTGAATAGCTGGTTGACCCTCTCAGTGTTGGTGATGTCACGCACAGTTCCCTCCAATGAATCCACTAGGGGTGACAGCCAGTAGGAATTTTTAAGTCAGTGGACGCCACCCCCTCCATTGAACACGGGATTTTTTTTTCTCTAGACAAAAATAGACAAATCCACTGACATACATATGTTTGGAATTTAATATATTTTAGCACACATGAATAAGGAAACACGGAAAGCCCTTGAGAAGTGAAGGTGACAGGGAGGAAATTTGTTGATCCGCCTACTCGTTGATGTGATTGAGCATCCTGTATCATTGGCCGATACTAGATTGACCACAGCGTCTGAGGTATGTGATCACAATATAAATATAGCTTTCCTCTTTGGATAAAATCTTGACATTTATAGGTGGTTGCCATATTTTTGTTACTAGATTCAGTTTTCAGCTGTTTATTTCAAGAATCAGTTGAAGGTGGACCATCGGACCAGTCGGTACACATACTCGTATATCGCTGCTTATGCGATACAGAGCCTACTTAAAAGCTGCAATCAAAGGAGTTTCCTGGACATTCAAATCTGAAACACCTCAATTCTCACCAATACAATGCGGTTGTGAGGATTGAGCAGGTTCACCGATCAAGTCCAGGCAGAGATAAGATGGGTTATCGGTGCAGATTATGAGAGATTGTCCAGATCATAGAGTCCTGAGAGATGTCCGTAAAGTCCCTACATGAACAACTGTACGATATCAACAGCGGAAAATTGATTCTGAACGGAAATCGATGATCAGAAAAGTATACTGCAAATATCAAGGAGAAAACTGATAAACTGAACTGAAGTAGATAGTTTGTTTACTGCCAAACGAAAACCTGTCATTTCTCATTCTGCCGAGTAAACTTCACTGCAAGTTGGCAAGGTCGGCTGGGTTTACAGTACTTTTTCTTCGACCCGAGCAAGGACTCATAAAATGGTGGAGATACATCCGTTAACGGCGACCATCGCCACGCTATACACGAACTTTTGGGCATTTGTGGTGATGTGTGTGTATAGTTTCAGTCGAGGCTGGAGTGACACCTGGTCTAGAGATGAGCAGCCCGGGGGTGGCATCAACTACGGCACCGCCCTCCTCACCCTGGCTCTGACATCTTTGGTCACAGGTAGGTGAACCACTGTCAGCTAATGTTTCATACTGCCTCCTATCCAACATCTCACTATGATATTCTTTGGTAGGCCTCAACTCTAAGTGAATTACGCTACTTGCACCATCAGGTATATAAATTGTATTGTGTTGGTAATTATATATGCTACATGTTTATTCGTTGAGGGTTTAATCTCTTTAAAACTACTTAGCTGATCTTGTACAATATGTATTTATGCTAAGAGCCTTGGTATATGATAGATGTGATTACTGTGGATGAGAGATGCTGTAACGGTGTTATGTAAGATATCACAGTCATTTGTCACCTTTAGGCCAACCGCTACAGAAAGGGCAAGAGGAGAGCAAGATAAGAGATGTAAATGTCACGTTTCGCCCCATCTCGTCTAGAAGTTCTCTCCGATTTTAAGAATAGATGAAATAATAAGGATAAATCCGTATAATCCTCTGGGCACTGTCTCGGACACAAGACCATTCATTGGCGAAAGTTGGGCTATCAACTAATCAAAAGCTGTTTATTTCATAACTGACAAATCACCGAGCCCGACACACCGGTGCTTAACGGATTAATGACAAAATACGAAGATATACTCTAATTTAGGCGGGATTAACTTGTGTTGTTTCCTGAATGACTTCAGTGACGTCCCCGAAAAACCTCTTGATCGTTTGACATTATATTGTACACCCTGAATCATGACTCCACAGTCAGAAGGAAAAAGCACAATTTTCAGTTTACATTCTCCGTCCTATATCTCTTACATTCTGAGTAAGACGCTGAAATACTTTATCCCTACCTTCAATAGACATACCGGGGAAATAGTATATTAAATAATGAATTTAGCTCGGTGGTGAAATTATCTCGTACTTGAAAGCGAGATGGGGAGAATGTGAACAGTGACACGTTTTTGCACAGATCTGGCATATAATTCAATTTGACCCACTTTCAATATCCGGAAAGCCTCGGTTACATTATTTGATAATTTACCAGGGTATATGTCTCTATTCCTTAAATAGTGCAGCACAGATATAAAATCATACACAGATTTCCGGGACACAATAACTTAAATCTTAATAAACTTAGAGATACGATTTTACTGGGCTGTGTGACATCACACATACCAGAGGGGACATATTTGTTGATGTGCAAACATTGCGAAGATAACACTATACTGAAGAGAATAACCAAAGTTCTTCTATTATGAATAATTTATGTGAGTTAAAAGCTATATAATCCTCAATTCTGTATATATTCCAACTGTTACAGGACTGACAGCTGGAGATTCTGAGAACCCCCTGCTTCGGGCCGTTCTGTTGTGCCTCACCACTGTCTGGGCAGCCCGCGGTTCCTACCACATCATCAACCATATCAACAACAACAACACCACCATCGCAGAAGTGTCGCCTGCAGAAGGGTTATTTCCGGGCTATGGAGCTTTCCTCTTCGTATTTCTGATATTTTCAACAGTAGCTTTGTTTCAAAGATCTAGACATGTGGCCATGATATCCTTCTGCTTTTCGCTCACATGCGTGTTTGAAATAGCCTCAATGTGGCAACCCTTATATAATTCCACCGGGGCCTACTATGTTCTCTTAGGTGTAGTTATGCTGTATAATTTCTTTCGTTGTCTTGTTAAGAGAAAAGCCATAGCGGAATCAAACACAGTCAAAGAAAAAGCCATAAAAGATCTTTCTGTTGATTATGTTGTTACTGGTAATGCGATGAATGTCGTTTGTTCTGTTGTATTCGCAAGTCATGTGACGGGTATCACGCTCATCCCCAGCAACGCGTTCCTGTGGGTGGTAATTGCCGGTTTAATGCAGATCATTTGTGGCGTGGTGTCCGTTAGACGAGAAGACACTTATCATGGCTGCCATTTTAGTTTGTATGGGGTTTTCTGGCTGGCACTAGGCTTCAATCTAGGAGTGGAATTCTTCAGATCCCAACCAGTACCTCCTCTGATTGCCGTCTTTGTTTTCTTTATTGTTGTCTATCTCTGTGCTGGTATATTTTCCGCTACTAAGGAGTTATTCCTTGCGGCGCAGAACATCGTATTCTGCCTTTTTTGTGTGGCTCTCTGCACTGACGGCCTCCGTGGACAATTCCTAGGGGGAATGGCTTGGATTATCTTCCTGCTTTCACTGTACGGCCTTGCCGCACATCTTACTCGAGTAACAAAATGTAATGTGAAATTGCCTTTGGGACGACATCTTTTCGAATCCACCAAATTACAAGATATATTGGTAAATCGTCTGAGGTGTTGTGCGTCATGTATATACGGCAAGCTCAAAGAGCATCAAGTAAAAGAGGAGAAGGGGACCGATGTGATGTTAGGATATTCCAAGTATGCTGATCTGGATATGGTCGGGTTTTTCAGTAATGCTGTAGCAGGATTGGCCATCCTCTGGGTGCCAGACGGGTACAGTCTCCTCACGTTACCATGGGTCCTAGGTATAGGAGGTCTGGTTCAGTTCCTTGTGGGATGTATCTCCTTCTCCAGAGGTAAAACATTTGAAAGTTGTGCCTTCATCGTGTTCAGCACTCTTTGGTTGATCTGGGGGACGGCCAGAGGCTTGGACTATTATGAGAATGAACAGTGCGTGGCCGTGGCTATTGGGTGTATTGTCTATCTAATAGTAGGACTGCTCCTGTTGCTTATGTCTGCTGTGGTTAGCAAAGCCTGGTTTGTTACCACACTTTTGTTTAACATGGTGGTCATAGCTTTCCTTGTCGATAGTTTACAGGTTCAAGCCACGCAATCCTATGAAGTTGTGGTTATGATAGTTTTCGCAGTAGTCACATTCTACTGTTTCACAGCTTCGGCAGTGAAAGCCATCATCGGAAGAGAATTACTTCCCCTTGGCACCCCTATCTTCAACGTCAGCTATCTTCACGCTCACTCCAGTGGCGCTATCTGGGCCAACGCCAAAAGAGATACGGGTGTCTCCAACATAGCAGGTTAGTTCCCAAGAGTTACTTTCAAATACATATGGTTACATGGTTAACAAGTGATTTTCTGACATTTTTTACTCTACTAAGCGATCATATGTAATGGTGGGAGGAGAATAGAACGGCGTATAGAAAGATATCCTCCCTTTAGCCAAACATGGCGCTCGTTCATACAGAATGAAGTATCAATAAGAATTATATCAAGCCTATGATCCCACGGGTGATATGTGAGCTGTTTTGCCTGAGATTTATGAGATAGTACACAATTAATTAATAGAGATACACATACATATGCAATTATAATCAAATAAAGGCCATGATTGACCATTGTTCGCCATTATAAAATCAAAATCTTGTGATGGACTTTAAAGAAGCATGAGTTACGGTACTTGGAATGTGCCAGTCGATATTCCTATTATCATATATGTAAAAAGCCTTATCTTCTCTTCTTTCAACAGAGATTCTTAACCGTGGTGGAATCTGCGGTATCCCTTCAGATGTAGTATATATATTGGTGGCAGCTGCTAAGTTTCCGGAAGCCGTACAGGTGAGTAAACTTGTCATGTTAATGTCGTGTATTTTTCACTATATACAAAGATAGCATTTCATTACCGAACCTCAATTCCCTGACCTTGTCCAAGTCCATTGAAGCGCGCGCTAATTCATTTTGTGATTTTACATGTATTGCATTGGCCTAAGTCTTGTTTATTGATTCGGTTGAAATCTGAAAAAATGGAATTCAGATCCTCGTTTCCGCTGTTGTTCAGTTATATGATCACGTTTTGTTTACAGCGCGCTTACAACACGAAGAAACAAGCGGAGGAAAGACCGATGTCGTTGTGGATATCAAGTCTGAAGCAGATCGAGTCTGGTCGGGCAGAGTTTGGAGAATTAACCTGGGCTTTGATGAACGAAGTCTGGCCGTCCACCATCAGCTTGGTTGTTAACAAAGGTGAGATATACAGCTGAAGAATATCCTGGGCAATACCATCATCGAGTGGTTCAAATATTATACTTTTATCTATCATCACTGATTGCTAAAGTCTACTGGGATGATGGTGATGATGATGCTACCATATTTATAATGAGAATGCACTAACTCTAAACAATGAATCGTCACTGATTAAGCAAAAGCATGCAGTAGAACTGAAGAAAACGTCATGGCTGCTGACATTACTCAGTAATATATCGTCATGGCTGCTGACATTACTCAGTAATATATCGTCATGGCTGCTGACATTACTCAGTAATATATCGTCATGGCTGCTGACATTACTCAGTAATATAACGTCATGGCTGCTGACATTACTCAGTAATATATCGTCATGGCTGCTGACATTACTCAGTAATATATCGTCATCCCTGTATGATACATGTATGTGCTCTTTTCCAACAAGCTCTTCCGATTAGCATACGTTTAACAGTAGAGTTTCTTGAAATCGCAGCATGACTTCTTCAAACCTGAATTTTCCTGCTGTATGACTCTTGTCCACGGACAAAATCTTGAAAGTATGACCCCTGATGCCATCTACGAATCAACCAATCAGAAGTCAGCTATTAATCAACCAATCAGAAGTCGGCTATGAATCAAAACCAATCAACGGCGGTTTCATTCTCCTGTTATGCATCTTAATTCCTTAATTAAACCCTGGTTTTACAAGTGAATGTTATATTGAGAAAGTCAAACAATCGGCTAGTAATTTAGGCTGCAATTATTCTCGCTTCGACCATTCAGAGAGTGCAGTGAAAACTATCTTCTGGTGGGCCTTCAAGTTAATTTTTCTTGGTTATCTATGTTTGGTTCCCTTCGGTTTTATTCTTGGAACAAATATGATTATACACGTATATAAATATTCTTTTCTGCATTCTCCACATAAGCTGGTTATCATATTCTCTTCTGCATTCTCCACATAAGCTGGTTATCATATTCTCTTCTGCGTTCTCCACATAAGCTTGGTATCATATTCTCTTCTGCATTCTCCACATAAGCTGGTTATCATATTCCATTATAGTCGTCATATTAGAACCTTCTGTATGTGCTCGTATTTGTCCTGTATTATTAGACTGAACTATGTACCGTCACGTGACTAGCACTAGCTTTCGTACCACTGATACTTCACACACGAATTACACAGGATCATTTATTATTTCTCAACTTTTCCGTCAAAAAATGAAGTCATACTTCTAAAGTAGTAGGCGGGTTTATAACACATACTACATAACAAATATGTTCAGTTACTACAACAACTGCTTGTGGTACTCGAATAACTGATTGGATGGTGTTGAATGTATCTGTTTTACTACGCCAGGTCCGTGGCTCCAGTCGCTAGGAATTGGTGATGCTGAGAAATATATTGGAAGACCAGACAGTATAGCAGTGCGCATGCCCGATAACACTATCACGACACACTTAATGGACAAGACTGGACCGTTGGCCGTCACGTCGGCCAATCCGACGGGAGAGGCCGATACCACCCATCACTTGCAAGTTCTGGCAAAACTTGGACCGACAAATGTATGTTCATATTTTATTCTGTTGTTGTTGAATTGTAATGACATTCCTAATAAGTTGAGCAAATGTGAGAGGATGTAAGCGCCAGCTCCAACTTTCAGTAAACATTCGTTATCTATGGGAAGTTTACATGTCAAAAATTGGAAATAATAGATTTGGCGCCAAACTCCAGACAGACATAACATAAAAAATTCCTTTTTTCATTCCTCTGCTATTCCGATTCTCAATTAAATATTTCTATATTGTGCTTTGTCTGTGGAGTCAGAATCATACGAACACCCAGTTAATTGTAATGAAATGGTGGTTGTACCACCTTCAACATATACCCTTACTGTGATATCTACGTACTGGTCATGGGCTTTGCTGTATCTAATATACAAGCGTCTGGTCCGTCATTCAATATTCAACCGCGTCCATAATCCAAAGACCTAATTCATATAATAACATTAGCACCAAATTAAAAGGATAAATCACAGTATACATAAAGCTAAGCTAATTTCCTGCAAAGAGAGAAGCAGTCAACAGTTTTCAATGATGTTTCAGAAATATCAAATACGTATCGCTCTGATCAGTATTCTTAATCCATGTGATATACGTTGTAAATTTGTTATCTAGAGTATGATGTATCTCAGTCGCGCTTTGATTGTGACTGTTCATATGAACACTGAGGGATCTTGAAATATATAGGTTCATACGGTCCCTAGCGCCGGGTTGAGCGCAATTAGACAAAAGTTCCGAAACGTACTGCCAAAATGCCGCTCCAGCCGCTGCCTCTCATTAAAAGATGTCCACATGAACATCTACAATAAAAGCGTGGATGAGATGCAAATTACAGGGATCGTTTTGGGTTCTTCTGTTGCTTTTCAACATTATACAGATAGTATGCCTGGGTGTCATTTGATTTCTTGTCAGTATGCCCCAATCTTTTTCCACCAGTCTTGTTATATTGTGTTTATTTGCTATCATACAAGTGCCAGATCAGACATTCATAACGCAACCGTCGTCCATGAAGAATTTCCTCGCCCATAATCGAAAAACCACGAAAACCATATTACACGACGAGACCAAAATTCACGCAGCCCAAATTGAATTATATATACATACAAGCTATTTTTATGCAAGAGAGGGCAAGGGTTTCATTAAAATATTTCGTCCGCTGTAAAAGCATAATACACACCCAGGAACAAATCTATTTAACTTAAAGTTATGAACTTTTTTTGTTGATAATCTCTCTACATTTGGTTTGTGTATTTAATTTTTACACAGTGCGATGGTATATTATGTGACGGTCCATCTCACGAAAATGCTGCCTCCACTGTCGTCGACTGCCGGAAAATCAACGAGGGCAAGATTGGTTTCTTTCGCGTTGGAATTGTGCCTAAGTCACGGGTACAAGAACTATTCGAAACTGTCCAACGACGCTACGAGCAGGCGGAGGCGATCAAACGTAGAACGTCAGTAGCGAGTTGTAACACGAGCAGCGCAGATAGTGGCGTAGATGAGCAGTACCAATGTTCCAGCACCCATGGAAGTCAGAAAGGCAGTAGGAAGGGCAGCCGGAAAAATAGTCGGAAAGATAGCCGAAAAGCGAAAAGAAGTAAAACGGGAAGCAGAATAGAAGGCACTGTAAACCCGGCATATGTCGATGAGGACGAGCCTGTAATACAGCCAGCTAACACAACTATTACTGACAACAACCCTAGTCACACAGAGAGCTCCTTACAACCTAGTACTGACACACATACAGTCATAGTCCATAAATCATCCAAATTAACGCTTGGCCCTCGTACTATACGACGACGTGATTCAACTTCTGGGGAATCGGATATAATAGATATGGATGCACACTCACTGTCGTCAGAGGAAACCCAGCCTAATGTACATGAAACCATAGAAATTATCAACCAGGAAGACGCCACGTCATCACTATAGCCCATATAGATTTATCAACCAGGAAGACGTCACGTCATTACTGTAACAAATATGGAGTTATCAACCAGGAAGACGTCACGTCATTACTGGAACAAATATGGAGTTATCAACCAGGAAGACGTCACGTCATTACTCTAACAATAGAAATTATAGAAACCATAGAAATTATCAATCAGGAAGACGCCACGTCATCACTATAGCCCATATAGATTTATCAACCAGGAAGACGTCACGTCATTACTGTAACAAATATGGAGTTATCAACCAGGAAGACGTCACGTCATTACTGTAACAAATGTGGAGCTATCAACCAGCAAAACGCCACGTCATCGCTATAACCAATATAGAATAATCAACCAGAAAGACGCCACGTCATCACTCTAGTCAATATTATTAACCCGGAAGACGTTACCTCACCACTCTAGTCCATATGGAGTTGTCAATCAGGAAGACGTCCCCTCATTGAGCCTATTTTATTTTCATGGCAGAACGCCTGTTATAATAGTATTTGGACTGATACAAATTTAACCAATCAAACCATTCATATTCTAATAAAGCGGTCCCAATATTGGGCAAAAGTGATAGTAAACGTTGGGCACAAGGGTTCTCGTCAGATCACCGAAGTTAAGCAACATTAAGTCCGCTCAATACTTGGATGGGTGACCGAGTGCTGTACTGGCTGGGCTGATCAGTGTTCAGGATAATAGGAACTGGGACACTCTCCTGTCCTGGCACATACATAGGCACCGTCGTGATATGAGTGAAACATGATTAAAAACGACGTTAAACCCTAGTTACTCGCTCACTCACCTGTATGATGGAGATTAAATAACAAATTCAAGAGCTATTTGTGGACAAAGTCAGTTACCCAGAATTCCTTGATATAATAAAGATGATCATTCACAGCGGAAGGAAATGCCACTAATTAACTATGAATGTATTTATATGTATATGTCGGTACACATTTTATCGAAAAGTTGGAACGAATTGTGGAAAGTGTTAAATTGCTAATTGTTACCTTCTATCAGCATGTGCTATGTAGTTGTAAATAATTCTCAACATATATATATATATATATAGATATATTAATAATATACCCAGTGGCGCTTGTTCTCATGTTCATTGATAGTTTCAGACCTGATTTCATCGGTAACACGCGGAGATACTCATTCTATTATCACCTACATTAATTTTGTGGTTCACAAAAATAAATTGTAGCTATAGTAATTGCTGTAAGAGAACCAGGACACGTGAGAGATATAATATCGAATCTCAAACAGGAATTCCGAACTAACATCCATATATAAACAGACGAATTGGCTATGCTGTACTTATATATTTTCTGTCTCACGTGATTGCTTTCTTACATTCACCATTCATATTTGACAGTAATACTACAAATTGATGGACTTACCTACTGTTATCAGATTATTTCGTAAACATATGCTGAGATATTTCACGTGAACCTGCATTCTCTGGTTAACGCTCTTCTCTAAATGTTTTTGTGATAAATATGTTTCGGATCATATTTTGCTTGTGTTTCTTCCTTTGATCTCTCTTCCCTATCGCATTATATTAGTTTTACTAGTTAACGTTAAAATTAATTTCTATAATACACTGCCTCTGCCCACACCACATTGTGACATTAAAAATTGATTATTACATTTGCTTAGATTAAAGAGGCATATAAAAAGTACGCCTATTTTTTCTTTACCACCAGTGCCATCCACCAAGCCATATATCAAGTACTGGCGAATAAGTTATGCCCTTTGCTATACTCCTTGTCCCCTCTAATTGTACAGTTTTAATCTGTGCTATTTCTATAAATCTATGAGATCCGTCTGACGCAGAAGCCCGAATCGCTATCTACTACTAATCACATTGCTCTCGCGCAAAGTGATATCATTAAAACAAGATATCAGAGACGCCATTCCAGTTCGTGAAAATGTGTCACCAAATGATTCGACACCTCGAAAAATAATAACCTCCTATCACTTATCAAGAGAACTATTTTTCTTTTAACGCAATCAAGACGCAACACGTGAATAAATGTCATCTGAGTTGTCGAGATGTCAACAAATACATTAAGGTGATTCATACCTCAAAACTTTGTCCGGTGACCAACCCTAACTTTTTTGAGGTGGGGTAGCTGGTGTGTTGATCAGTAGTAAAATGTAAAAGAAAATGATGATCTTCCATCTAGATTTGTTTGTACATAGCTGCGAATATCACCATATCAGCCGTTTTTGCCAAAATCTTTAAAAAAAGTTTTCTGAGCAACAAGACAAGGAAGTAAAAGTTTACGGATATACATCTACAGGTATTGTTTATTTATATAGAGAAACTTCAACAGATCTTAAAAACACCGGAAAGTTGAATATAAATGCAAAGAAAAATTATGAATTATACATTTCAACGAACCGTATGACGTTGTAAATTGCATTTTCAAACTATGGAATCATCTCCAAAATCGAAAATCATCCGGTGATCTACTTTTTTTATATAAAAGGCTTTGCGTGTCCCTTTCCCAATAATTTTCTAATATTTGCGAAGTCAGTACCTTCCGTGATAACGCCTCTCATCAGAAAAGGCGATATATGAAGTTGGAAGAGTTATTACAGGGGAAATAACCCTGCGTTATGACGTCGCCAACGTTGTTTGAGATATGAACCACCTTAAACGGTATAAAGAATTTCCAACTCACAAAGCCTTTATATATACCCTGGTATCTCATGTCTGATGTACTCAGTTATGATGGGACTCACGAGAAGATAGCGAAACGATAGTTCTGTATATAGTGGATCACAAATTAATCAAAACATCATTAAAATTGATGTATATAATTGCAACATGACGCGCGCATGACTGGATGTTAGTATATGTGACATTATTACCCCACAAGCAAATTCGTATTCAATATCTGGATTGTGATTGGTTAAAAGGTCGGGTCGTATAAACCTATACACCCCGAGTGATGTCTTGCTACTCGGGGTATATAGAGAACAACTCACGTGCGATTGGAAACGACGCTCTCGCTTCGAAAGTTCAGCTGACCATATCTCAATATTTATGGAATAACTTTCGCTCACTCGTGAAAATTTAATGGAATAAAGTCATACTGCATTATTTTCACTGAAGTTTTCGACACATAACTCACCAAAAGGTGTCAATTGTTCCAAAAATGTAAGTCCATTTCCGAACGGAAGCTGATCGAATGGATTGTGTGTGGCGCGCCTTTCCCACAGTGCCGTAGCAAAATGCGGACAGTTTCGAAACCGGAATGGCCCGTTGGATTTGTTCGTTATACCGTTGGTTATAAATGATAGACCTTTTTTAGTATTTTTACTATAAGATAAAAAGGCTTGAGGGGTAATAAATTCGTTATTCAGGTTTTCCCCCGGATGTATGGAAAGTTACGACCCTCCCTGAAACTCATACACCCTTCGGCTGACGCCTTAGGATGTATGAGTTTCAGGGAGGGTCGTAACTTTCTATACATCCGGGGGAAAACCTGAATAACTAATATTCTCTCTTGAACCATTTGTATATACTATTAATTACTGTATATATACCATGCATACCGGCGGTGGCCGAACTAACTTCGAACTGTTAATACTCATTTATATACATGTATGTGAAAATATGTACGTTTTCTCCAATAAAGGAAGCGAATAAATACATATATATGTGTTGATATTTGAATGTGCGTATGTGTGATGAGGCCACCGTGATATATCAGTGTGATGAGGCCACCGTGATATATCAGTTTGATGAGGCCACCGTGATATATCAGTTTGATGAGGCCACCGTGATATATCAGTGTGATGAGGCCACCGTGATATATCAGTGTGATGAGGCCACCGTGATATATCAGTTTGATGAGGCCACCGTGATATATCAGTTTGATGAGGCCACCGTGATATATCAGTGTGATGAGGCCACCGTGATATATCAGTTTGATGAGGCCACCGTGATATATCAGTTTGATGAGGCCACCGTGATATATCAGTGTGATGAGGCCACCGTGATATATCAGTGTGATGAGGCCACCGTGATATATCAGTTTGATAATGACTGTTTATATACATACACCCCCATGAAATAAAGCTGTCTCAGTTCTATTATTGAATCAAGATATTAGTTCAGTTAAAAAACTAAATTTATATTTTACAAATTGCTCTAAACATATGAAAGTATAATGAACTACTAAGTTCAGAGATAAACTACTAAAATCTGAAAAAGAGTATGGGGGGTTGGTAACTATATTCCTTGAGCTGAACATGTTATTCTCACTTATATGAGGATATTGGTTTCAGAAAGTTTCAGAAAGGAACTTGTTTGGTGTCGAAACAAGTAATTATCCTGTCATCAGCAGGCTGCATGAGGAATATAATGGAGAACGGTTTTGATCAATTAGACATTTTTTCACTAGTTTACCGAGTTCCGAAATAAGAGGTGTCTATATTGGGAATTCACATACATTTTTAAGTTACTAGTGTTCAGATTATAAAAAATTTGAATATTGATATTTATCTGACTGCCTATTTTGATGATGTTACCACGAATATTTTTTCTTGTTTTTCTGCGATGCCTATAAGACATGTTATTTCAAGCAAAGTGCCTATCATGGAATTCCAGTCAGAATACAGATCCGCAAGATGATATCCTGAGCATTGACCTCAATCACTGTTTCAAACAGAAACTGTGATGCTATTAAGACCCAATTCGACTAAGATCGGAAATGCTATCATAACCAGGGGGTTCAATATGGAAGGCAGCAATAATTTCTTACATACAGCCACATGATTTCTTTCCACTCGATGCCTGAAGGGACTTGAGTCCATCCGTTCGTCTTTTCGTTCATCAGCATATCCGACTTTCCGTTCACAGACATTGAAAGTAGAAAACCCCAATGGATTCTTTTCAAATATGGTATGTGGATAACTCACCACAATATCTATTTTTGTGATTACGTTTAGTTCGCATGCATGCATATGTGCGTTCACTGAGGGCCAACCTGAAATTTCATTTCCTGACAATAAGATTAAAACTCAAATGGATTCTTTCCAATTTTGGCATGTGGATACCATGTCACAATATATTATTTGTGATCGTGGTTTGTCATCAGATGTCGCCATGTTGGTCCCAACATGAAATTGTGTTTCCAACAATAAAATGCAGTGGATCATTTCTAAATTTGGTATTTGCATGAGTACCAAATTTGGTTTGTGGGGCAAAGTGAATAAGTACCAAATGTGATATGCCGGTACATAGACAGAATTGTCAACATCTATCCAATTACTCCAATATAGTAACATTAGAAAGATCCGAGGTTCGCTCTCTGTACAAATCATTGTGCGTGTAGTTTGTGACTGTGGTTCACATGGTGTAGAATAGGGCGCTTGGTCGGTCAGCATCCGGCCTCACAGACTTGGTCGGTCAGCATCCGGCCTCACAGACTTGGTCGGTCAGCATCCGGCCTCACAGACTTGGTCGGTCAGCATCCAGCCTCACAGACCTGTTCTGAATAAGAACTTGTATTCTACTTACATTTCTACTAACATTTCCCTCGTATCATTCAAGATAACAGACGTCGTCCATTAAAGAATATCCGCGTCCATAATCCAAGGACCTATTCCATATTCCATATACCAGTATTAGCACCAAATTCAAAAAGACAATCATAGTAGCAGTAGGAAAAGTGCAAATTGCCTCTCATTTGTGGGGCGCTCACTTCCGGTTGTGTGAGGCGCCCTCAGCCAATCAGAAGCGAGTATTTTGACTCGGTGCATTATGGGGCATATCCAAGATGGCGGCGTCTGCCTTCTGGTTCAAGATGGCGGCACGTCCGGTGTCGAAAACTGGACCTTGTATGGGTCCCGCCTAGGTTAAAGACATGTACATGTTTTTCCATGTAGGTTACTGCGCAGGTCACGTGGTTTGGTGGGTCTTCGCAAGTGTGTGACGTCACTTCCGGTTTTCAGAATGATCAAAAACTACCTCCGAACACAGTAGAGTTCCAATTTTTCCTTAGACCATAGACGTATGGAAGGCATGTACTAGAACATCCGGGACCTCTTCAACATCCGGGTTTCCCAGTGCGTCGTCCCTCCGTCTTTACATCCGGGACCTCTTCAACATCCGGGGTTTCAACATCCGGGATTTTCCATCTGGGTTTTCCCCGGCCCGACCCGGCCGCACGCCTGCGCGGGTTATCCGGCAGCACGCAGGTGACATTACATCAAAATATTATATTGGTTCTACGTGTCATGTTTTAGATATATTAAAAATATTGTTGAAAGCGACGTTAAATTCTATTCACTCACTCATCCTGTACTATGTGCCTGTACATGTAATCTGTACATATACTCTGCCAATGTACATGTTCCTTGCCCAGGTACTCTTGCGGGAACAACACAGTATCCTGATTATATCCAATGCCAAGCTCAACGCTTCAACGCCCTGGTGAATTAGCCCAAAAGCTCTGAAACAGTTGTTTGCGCATTCTGATCGCATTTTCCAGGGCGTCCAAGTGACGCTTGGTCTTCATGATGGACCTGTGCGTGGGGTCGCCTTTCATTTCAAGGGGCAGCAGGCTTTACCGTTCATAGATGGCCATGGCTGTTTTCTTGATGCAGGGCCGCATTTTGGTGTACGCCCGTTGTAAGTTATCCTGTCCGCCGTCTTCGATTACAGCAGCATAACTACGAATAGCTTCCTGCACAATACTATCCCAGAAGGTACGTTCATCAGCATATCGCATGCTGATAGCAAAATACGAACGTAGCGTGCAAGATCTATGGCGTTACGTTTCGTAACTTGTGTCTAATTCCGCTTAACCCGGGGCTAGGAGCCGTATGAACCCATGTACTTCAAGATCCTCATGGTGCTCATATGAACTTTCACAATCAAAGCATGACTGAGATACATCATTCTCTAGATGACGACTTTACCACGAATATTTTGGATTAAGAATACTGATCAGACACTAGCCTATGTTTATGTATACTATGAGTAGTAGGAAAAGTGAAAACTGCCTCTCATTTGTGGAGCGCTCACTTCAGTTTGTGTGGGGCGCTGCCTTTCAGGTCTGGTGGGTCTGCGCAAGTGTGTGACGTCACTTCCGGTTTTCAGAATGATCAAAAACTACCTCCGAATACAGAAGAGTTCCAATTTTTCCTTAGACCATAGACGTATGGAATGCATGTACTAGAACATCCGTGACCTCTTCAACATCCGGGTTTCCCAGTGCGTCGTCCCTCCGTCTTTACATCCGCGACCTCTTCAACATCCGGGGTTTCAACATCCGATATTTTCCATCCGGGTTTTCCCTGGCCCGGCCGCACGCCTGCGCGGGTTTCCTGGCCGGGAACTAACCCGGGACTAGAGGTCGTGTTAACCCATATACTTCAAGATCCTCATGGTGCTCATATGAACAGTCACAATCAAAGCGTGACTGAGATACACCATTCTCTAGATAACGACTTTAGAACGATTATTATGGATTAAGAATACTGATCAGCGATACGAATTTTATATTTTTGGAACATCATGATGTCTTGTCGGCATCATTGAAAACTGTTGACCGCTTCTCTCTTGCAGGAAACTAGCCTATGTTTATGTATACTATGATTGTCTTTTTTGAATTTGGTGCTAATACTGTTCTATGGATATGGAATAGGTCTTTGGATTATGGACGCGGATATTCTTTAATGGACGACGGCAGAATTATGAATGACGGACTAGACGCTTGTATCACCTTCCTGGGGTGTATGCTGACTAGCTGAGGTCAAGCTCTCCATATCAGTAGATAGACTGTCAGCAATCTTGGATTCGGTATCAGTCGTGGACACTCATCAGTCTCTGTATCGACTTCTTGTGTCTCCGAGTCTGGATGGAAAGTCTTCTGGTGTCGCATCATATCGTAATGTCTGGTGAACGTGCGTTCGCACTCAAAGCAAGTATAAGTCATGTTGACGGTTGAACGTCAACTGTGCGTGTTTTTGGAAATACACTTGCTTTATAGACAGTAACGCCCGTCAACGCTTAGCTTAACGCTTCAACGCCCTGGTGAATTAGCTCAGAAGCTCTGATTTTCACGGAGCTCTCGGAGCTCAGAGCTCGGAATGACATTTTTCACCCGCGCATGCGTGCGACCGGATAACCCGCGCACTTCCGGTGATCCCGCGCAGGCGTGCGACCGGATAGCCCGCGCGCGGCCAGGAAACCCGCGCAGGCGTGCGGCCGGGCCAGGGAATCCCTGATGGAAAATCTCGGATGTTGAAACCCCGGATGTTGAAGAGGTCGCGGAGGTAAAGACGGAGCGACGACGCACTGGGAAACCCGGATGTTGAAGAGGTCCCGGGTGTTCTAGTACATGCATTCCATACGTCTATGGTCTAAGGAAAAATTGGAACTCTTCTGTGTTCGGAGGTAGTTTTTGATCATTCTGAAAACCGGAAGTGACGTCACACACTTGCGCAGACCCACCAGACCTGAGGGCAGCGCCCCACACAAACGGAAGTGAGCGCTCCACAAATGAGAGGCAGTTTTCACTTTTCCTACTACTCATAGTATACATAAACGTAGGCTAGTGTCCTGCAAGAGAGAAGGGGTCAACAGTTTCCAATATGCCGGCAAGACATCATGATGTTCCAAAATTATCAAATCCGCATCGCTGATCAGTATTCTTAATCCAAAATATTCGTGGTAAAGTCGTCATCTAGAGAATGATGTATCTCGGTCATGCTTTGATTGTGAAGGTTCATATGAGCACCATGAGGATCTTGAAGTACATGGGTTCATACGGCTCCTAGCCCCGGGTTAAGCGGAATTAGACACAAGTTACGAAACGTAACGCCATAGATGTCCACATGAAGAACGATAGTGTGAGATGAAAATCATCACAGGGATCATTGATTGTTCTTAGATATGCAGTCTGCATCTCATTCACCAAACATATAATGGATGACAAAGTATCATTACCATATTAAAACTCAATACCGAAGCAGCTGAGATACATTCTAATAATATGAAAATTTATTTTTATAAAAGCTTATATTTCACTGACAATAACATTTTTGTCAGTTAAACTTTAAGTTGAGGTTACAAACATACCATTAGATTCCAAATATTTAATGTTAAATTTGACATAGTTGACCGGTGGAACGTTTTCAGTATGATCATTGATGTGAAACCCATCTCCAGGAAGAGATTTGCGTATATAAATTATTATATTTTATTTCACAGCAAAAATAATATCGCCAGCTGGTATCAAAACCAGGAAGCTTACAATCAGAGAAATTCCACATACCATCTGAGTTATTCCAGCCCATAGGCGCTCCCGAGAACGTTCCAATGAAGGCTAACAATAGAGATGCCTTGTGCTCATCAGGTTTTATAATATAATATAGAAACAATCACTTTGTACTTGAGCCTTTCTAAGGTGACATTAAAATTAAATGCAACATTAAAAGGGTGGTGGAAAACGATGATGTTGCACTGACGTCACATGACTCCACAGACAGATATACTGATTGCATATTTCTAAAAAAAAAAACATCACAAGAACCAAAAGTGACCCCTGTGATGATTTGTATCCCAGTCACGCTTTTATTGTAGCTGTTCATGTGAGTGACATGCCCACACGCCCACATCGGTTTGAGCGGTATTAGATACAAATATTTCAGATCGATGGTGTAATGGCCCTATCAAGTCATCTGTTAGAAAATGACTGTCAGATAGTCAAAAACGGCCCAAACAAGACAGTATTTATTGAATTTGCAAGTTGACATTCAGAATTACAACGCATATAAGGGAAGTGGGAAGAGGTGCCGACATACTGACAGAGCCACATGACTTCACAGTATAGTCTTCTGGTTAACCTATTCGAAAGCACATACCAATAATCTAACGATTCGTGATATGTGTTGTATCTCAGGTACGCTTTTATTGTACCTGTTCATGTGACAACTGACCACATGACCGCACGGCCCCTAGCCCCGGCATAGGCGGTATTAGATACAAATCTAGAGACCTTCGAGGCTCGAGGTTTACCAAGCTCTTCATTCTCTATCATGTTTACAAGTCACAAAACTACAATCACAATTTTTTGTACAGAGGGCAAACCTCGGGGACGAAATGTCCACCAGTAGAATTTCACCGTAATAGGCATCATTTATATGGGGGCTGGGGTGGATCGAATGTCCCCATCGAAACAAAACGGATAAAGGGTAAACTACCGCCTTACAGGGTTATAAGACTTACATGCATACATGTTAATCTACATTTCTTGCGATGTGTGTTTTGTATTTTTATCATTTCTACCGTAATACTATCCACCGAGCCAATGTTTGCGTGTTTACTGTCCTGACTCTAATAAACAAAACTTGAAAGACATGAACAATCTCTAGCCCGAAGTACTTATGTCATATTGGCTAATTAGTTTAAATTACTTAATAAGTAGATATAGATAGATAGATTTACCTGGGTTACAAAACATGGTTGGCAGTCCTAGCAATTAATATTATTAGTAAAAAAGTTTTACAGAAAAGATTTTGTTGTGAGCAGGTGAATTGATGGCCACCTATTTTGGACTAAATGAAATGCTATAGAGTTTTGTTGATGAAAAAACGGATTTTATTTTATTTTTTTTTGTGAATAATTAAATGATAATGATAACAAAGCAAATTAGTAATAACTTGGCAACTCAGTAAAACATTGCTACAAAATATTTCTGATACTGTGATATACCGTAATATACCTTATTTAAGGGTAAAGTATAAAGGATATATAACAATAGTATAAACACAACCTCCCTTCATATAAAACGTAAGAATGTAAGCGGACTGGGTGTTTGTGGGGACACTATATTATTTGTATAGATTCGTCGTGATACTGTTGACGGAAACTTGAGTAGTTTATTCACAGAGTGAAAAAATAGTGTTTGCGCACGTGCTTAATCTACATGGATGATCATATAATATGTTAAATATTGAAACTCAGATTAAAAAACAGGATGTTTTCACATTCGATCAAGGTCCGCATTTTATTAGACATAATAAATAAAACGTATATATTTTCCATATGTAAATTATCTAATCTTCCTCAAAATAGAACATACGGGTAACATCCTTGAGTGAGGCGTGGTTCCACGTCCAACTATACTTGACTGATACGGAATGGAAGGGCGGTGTTATGGCTTTGTAGTTTAACTGGGTATACCACGATATCCCCTCCCCCGGAACCACATTGCTTGTATATATACCACGATATCCCCTCCCCCGGAACCACATTGCTTGTATATCCTATGCTCATACGTTGGGCCTATCAGACGACACGGATAGTAATAAAGTGTTTACTGGTTTTTAACGACTTGCACTCCCTGCCCAGGTATTCCCACACTCGCATTCTTTTGTCTTGTTATTGTGAGAACTATCCAATGATCGATGTTATTGTGAGAACTATCCACTGATCCATATACATATACATATTATTGAACAGTTTATCGCTTCAGGATTACAACAATGTTACTGTATTCAATAATCCTCCTCCCACATATTGAACAGTTTATCGCTTCACGATTACAACAATGTTACTGTATTCAATAATCCTCCTCCCAAAAACGTTTGTTTTCCGAGAAGTTCTAAATTTGTCAAGTACACACCTTCAAGAAAATAAATTGTCTCAGTCTTTCAAACTTTGGCTAAGATCATCTTTTGGGGACATTCTGTGTGTTTTTTTTCTTGTTTATTTCAAACATAAATATATCAGCAACCGAAACATCTTACTGTACTGAAGCACCCCTATTTTCTTTTCCTTGTTCAAACCAAACATATTTAATGTCAATTCCACAAGATATAAACGGTTTATAAAGCTAGAGAAATCAAATAATGGAATTAGATGCGCCACAGGTGTGAAAGGCCAAGTTAAAGATTACAAAAATTGATCACTCCTAATTGATCACTTCTAATTAAGTTTGCAATTTCCCCTAAGCATACATTTATTCACCAAAATAATCTCACCTTCAGCAAGAATCAATATAGCACTAATGTTCAATAAATTTCTTTTCTAAGTTTCACGTTTTTCGAAGCTATACGACTACTCACATATCCCATATTACTGATGAATTGGTACGATATGTAAGAGGTGGGAAAAATTAACGACGTCTGGAGACTAAAAAGCAAGCATATGACTTCACAGGAAAGCCTTCCTCGGCACCTCACATTCAGATTTGTATACGGAACCTTGGTATTTTAGTCGCGCTTTTATTGTAGCTGTTCATGTGGAAACTGTGAAGTAACTAGACAGCCTCTAGCACTGGCTTATGTAGAATTACATGCACTAGCTCGGGAGCTGTGATGACAGATCAGCTCAAATAGGTAACTCGTCAATTTTTCCCACCTCTTGCATATCGCTCCAATTTATTACCTGTATATGGTAGAATTCTGCTGCAGGACTGTTAGTCCCCGAGGCCCGCCCTCTGTACATGTCGTTCGACAAATATGTGTAGGTTTATTGTTTTGGTGAGAAATTGCAGGTTAGTTTCCTGGGTATTCTTGGACTTACCAGAGGTTTACTCCATGTTGAGGCGTTTACTTCATCGGGCGTCCTCGATGCTACTGCACTAAAATCAGATGAGTTATTTTATAAGCTGATCTGTCATCACAGCTCCCGAGCTAGCATATGCTAGGGACCGTGTGGATACTTCATAGGCTCCACATGAACAGCTGCAATAAAAACGTGGCTGAGATACTAAGGCTGCGTCCGAGAATCCATCGCATTGAATGTGAGGTGCCGAGGGAAGAGTCACAGAGTCATATGGTTGTTTTTTTTTAGTCGCCAGACGTCATCAATTTCTCCCACCTCTGGCATATCGCTTCGAATCATCTGATGATGATTTCATAGGGCTATTACATCATGGCTCTGAAATATTTGTATTTAATACCGCTCAAGCCGGTGCTGGGAGCCGTGTGGTCATGCTGATTCAATCTGTCCACATGAACAGCTACAATCAGAGCTTGGCTGGGATACAAATCATCACAAGGATCACTTTTGGTTCTTGTGATGTTTTGGAAATATACAGTCAGTATATTTGTTTGTAGGGTCATATGACCTTATCAGTACGCCGGCATCGTTTTCCACCACCCTTTTAATGTTGCGTTTACTTATCTCTCTTCGACTTAAGGATAAAAGAGATGATTACAATATCGACATCGTAAACTATCCCTTTCTAGAAAGTAATGTTCCAGTAGGACCTGCATATGGCGTATACATATCTCGCCTAGTACCGTTTGCTAGATCCTGTATTAAATGTGAGGGTGTCACAAAACACTATTGCACAAACTAAAACCGGATTATACCACCAAGTGCCTCCACTCAAAGTATCTCAAATTTGGGGATGAATATCGCATGCTGATAGCAAAATACGAATGTAGCGTGCAAGATGTATGGCGTTATGTTTCGTAACTTGCGCCTAATTCCGCTTAACCCTGGGTTAGGGGCCGTATGTACGAATCCATGTGTTTCAAGATCCTGATGGTGTCCTTATGAACATGCACAACCAAAGTGCGAGATACATCATACACTAGATTAACAATACTGAGATACATCATACACTAGATTAACAATACTGAGATACATCATACACTAGATTAACAATACTGAGATACATCATACACTAGATTAACAATACTGATCAGGGATATGAATTTGATATTTTGGGAACATCATGATTGGAGCTATATGCGGGAGGTGGGTAAAGTTAACGATGTCTGGCTACTAAAAAGCAACCATATGGCCCCACAGGAAAGCTTTCCTCGGCACCTCACATTCAGTGCCGAGAATACGGTGGATTCTCGAACTTAGTCGTGGTATCTCAGTTGCGCTTTTAGTCACAATGGTTCATGTGTAGACTATAATGTATCCACACGGCCCGTACTTGCCTTGCCGTGTCTTGCCGGCATCACTGAAAACTGTTGACCGCTTCTCTCTTGCAGGAAATTAGCCTATAAAATACAATTTTTGTATTATTATTAATTTTTTTTTGAATTTGGTGCTAATACTGTACTGTACTGGAATATGGAATAGGTCTTTGGATTATGGCAGTGGAGATTCTTTAATGGATGACGACTGAATATTAAATGACGGACTAGGCTTGTACCTTATATATATATATATATATATATATATATATATACTCATAGGACCGTAAAAGTGGGCAGTAGTCCTCATACCGCACAAGTGGGAAGATGGCTTTCTAATGGTTCTACATCCATATATATATGTGGAATCTGCATATATATCCCTCAGCAACCTATATATATCTATATAGCAGCAGTTGCAAGAGGCTTTGCGAAAATAATTTCTGGGCAGATGGTCTAGGCAGATTCGTGACCTTGAACTTTCACCTTGATATCTGCCCATTATATTTTTGTGTCTGCCCATAATGTATGTAATATATCTATGAATTTGTGCAGTCTTTTTAATATACAGATATGATGGATTGTTATATCTAAGGCTATGTGTTGTGCAATCTTGTAGATTATTTACGTTTTGAATCCCAGGTAAATTTACTTTCCATTCCCATTGAAGCGACTGGTGAAACAAAATTGCCCTGAAACACGTTTCAATCCCTCTGCAGTTTTCGCAAGATTTAAATGAATAGTCCTAATCAAAATGTGATGATACTCCATCCATTATACTTGAACAATATAATTCATTGAGAATTAAAAACTTGGTAATCATACACTCTAAAATAATTAGATTGAAATTCAATCTATCAGCCAACAGCTAAAGAACGTTGAGTTTGACCAACAATTCTTCAACAACACGACGAAGACAGCTTGCGTGTATACCCCTTAACATGACAGCGAGGCACAAATGAATGATGAAATCATAACCCTGCGGGGAAGGCGAAAG
>JAVTVY010052105.1:0-27693 GCA_036873755.1 Hanleya hanleyi | reverse complement strand
GTTTGTCCCCCTGGGAAACGTACTTCTATACATTTGCGGTAGGGTTGTGGGGTTTCGTTTTACTCGTCTCGTCATTTAGAACATGATAGAAAGTGTCCCCGTGCGAATCGGTGAAATTTTTGAAAAAGTACGATATAGCCCCATATAGACATATATATATAAATATATATTCCCATACTGGGGTATAGGACCGATGTTTGTCCCCCTGGGAAACCCACTTCTCCACATTTGCGGTAGGGTTGTGGGGTCTCGTTTTTCACGCCTCGACATTTAGAGCACGATGGGTAGGGTTGCGGAGCGAATTGGTGAAATTTTTGAAAAAAGTCACCAAGGCCTGGGTAGGCCCATAGGCCTATACTGCATGGCTATGGGTGTATAGGGCCATACGTGGTGGACATGTTGGAGTCTAGGTGAGTCCCTGGTGGTCCAATGGGGTCGAGTGAGGTCTTATTTTGAAGCTCTCGTGGAGGAGCATCCGACTGGGCTAATGGTTCGTCCGTGTTCAATAGTCTGCGCATGCGCAGTCTGGCCGTAGTATAGAAAAACAGGCATTTTGGGTGCTATGTAGGGGTGTGTTTGGGTTAGAGATGAGCTAATCACGGTTCGAATGGGTCGTGTGAGGTGTCAAAGTGAAGCTTGTGTGGGGTAGAGTCAGCATGGTGTGTTTTTGAATGCAAGTCGCGTCAATCTGCGCATGCGCAGTTGGTTGTATTAAGTAAAGTGGCCATTTTGGGGCAGTACATGAAGGTGTTTGGGGTAGAGATGGACCGCTATGGGTCCGAATGGGTCGTGGAGGGTGTCAAAGTGAAGCTTGTGTGGGGTAGAGTCAGAATGGCGTGTTTTTGAATGCAAGTCGCGTCAATCTGCGCAGGCGCAGTTGGTTGTAGTAAGTAAAGTGGCCATTTTCGGGCAGTACATGAAGGTATTTGGGATCGAGATGGGCTATTCACGGTTCGAATGCGTCCTGGAAGGTGTCATCTTGTAGTTCTCGGGGTGTACATTCCGATTTGAGGGATGTTCGCGTCATCTGTGACGTCATCGGTGACGTCATCGGTACGAGTAGTAGCGAAAGTGGACATTTTCGGGCAGTACATGAAGGTATTTGGGATCGAGATGGGCTATTCACGGTTCGAATGCGTCCTCGAAGGTGTCATCTTGTAGTTCTCGGGGTGTACATTCCGATTTGCGGGATGTTCGCGTCATCTGTGACGTCATCGGTGACGTCATCGGTGACGTCATCGGTACGAGTAGTAGCGAAAGTGGACATTTTCTGGCAGTACATGATGGTATTTGGGGTCGAGATGGGCTATTCACGGTTCGAATGCGTCCTGGAAGGTGTCATCTTGTAGTTCTCGGGGTGTACATTCCGATTTGATGGGTGTCCACGTCATCTGTGACGTCATTGATGACGTCATCGGTACGAGTAGTAGCGAAAGTGGACATTTTGTGGGTGCGTGAGGGTGAGTTTGGTGTAGAGATGCACCATCCTTAGTCCGAATGCGTCGTGTGAGGTGTCATTTTGTAGCTCTCGGGGTGTACATTCCGAATTGAGGCATGTCCGAAGCATCTGTGACGTCATCGATGACGTCATCAGTAGGAGTATTAGCGAAAGTGAGCCTTTTTGGGGCAGTGCAGGAAGGTATTTGGTGTAGAGATGGACCATCCGCGTTGCGAATGCGTCGTGTGGGGTATCATGTTGTAGCTCTCGGAGTATAGACCCTGATTTCAGGGATATTTATAACATCTGTGACGTCATTGGTGACGTCATTAGTACAAGTTGTAGCGAAAGTGGGCCTTTTTTAGCAGTGAAGGATGTTATTTGGTGTAGAGATGGACCATCCGCGGTCCAAATGGACCGTGTGAGGTGTCATCTTGTAGCAACGCCCACCAACACCATTCTTAATGCTTCAACGCCCTGGTGAAATAGCTCAGAAGCTCTGATATTCCATGGAATTGTCACTAATTCTTCGAAATGCGGTGATGCCCGTCAACGCCCGTCGTTACACCTTAACACTCTAACATAACGCCATCTGACCGCGGTGCGGTGGAAACCTTTGCGCGCCGGGGTCAAAGGTCAGTTCCGGTCACCTTTAGCGACGTACACCAAACAGAAGCGAGTATTTAAAATCCGTCACAGAGCTCTCGTCCAATCAGAAGCGAGTATTTTGACCCGGTGCATTATAGGACATATCCAAGATGGCGGTTCCAAAATGGCGGATCCAACATGGCGGCTCCAAAATGGCGGCGTATGAGAGCTTCTGGACATGGACCTGATAGAAGTCCGGAATGGTGGAACATTCGTAAACATTCGGGCACTTTTACATCCGGGGACTTTTACATCCGAAGAGACACGGAAGTGCCCGAACATGATATCAGCTAGCGTGCTATAAAAGGGAAGCGGTCTGGCCGTTTCATCAGACACTCTGTCAACCACCAAGATGTTCACTTGTACTACGTGCTCGAAATCATTCACTCGTCTGCACGACTTGCGCCGCCATGAGGCTACCAAGCACGAAGGAACCGCCCGGTATAACTGTACGATATGTACACTGTCGTTTCAGCGCCCGGATCATTTACAGCGCCACACACGTGCACGCCATGAAGTACCCAAGCGTCCATGCGAAGAATGTGGTCGGCTTTTCAAACTGACCAGTCAGTTGCTGCGACACCAACGCACACGACACCCTGTTCCGCAGCCACGTTTGCAGATAGAAGAGCCCGTAGGCATCAATATCGAAACAGGGGGAACTCCCACCCATCGCACGAGGGCCGATGATGATGTCGCCCTAATTCAACAGTCAAATTCCGACGACAAGACCTTGGGCCAGATTTTGTACGACGTGGAGGGCAAAGTACACTTCGTGGACGAAGCCATAAATGTTCCCAGCGATCTGTTACACGAAGACCATCCAGTGAGTGACATTTATCGGCGCCATTGGCCCATGATCCGGCACTGTTTCTACCGTCATCGCCCTATTCAAGATATCTACAATTTCCGACTGACCGACCTCGCCCGTCTACGTAGCTACGTAGAAGCCATCTTCAAAGATCAAACTACGGCCTTCAAATTGAATCTGGCGTTTGGTTATGTGCTGCAGCATAAAGAGACAGTCCAAGTCCGATATTTTTACCCGAGCAGTAACATCCGGGTATTTGACCAACCGTTTACCATCATTAACCGAATGTCGCTAGAGACGATGCTGGAGAAACTGGACACCGTGGATCCCTTGAAATGGGCCCAACAACAACGCCCCAACACCAAGTGGACAGTGGAGAGTGTGACCAATGTTACGTTTTTCGTTACCAAGCTGACCGACCACTCCCATCGGCTGAATGCGTCACTCATGCACTGATGAATACCATAACATGCCGTGCATACTCTATATGTCTACATGTTGATCGTTGACGGTACGGAGGTGACCGAAGAGACACGGATGTTACCGAAGATGTCACGGATGTTACCGAAGATGTCACGGCTCGGCCCTCGACTTGGGGATAGTTGAACTGAGTGTGCTAAAAATAGATCACCAGCTAGCGTGCTATAAAAGGGAAGCGGCCTGGACGTTTCATCAGACACTCTGTCAACCACCAAGATGTTCACTTGCACAACTTGCCAGAAGCTGTTTACTCGTCTAGATAATTTACGACGCCACGAGGCCTCCACCCACAACGATGCTCGGTATACTTGTACAACCTGCGCACGGTCATTCAATCGGGAGGATCATTTACTGTGCCACGAACGCTCATTCCACGAGGGCGCGACGGAACAATGTAACGGTTGTGGTCAACTCTTCAAACGACGCAGTCAGTTGCTGCGACACCAACGGTTGATTCATGCCCCGGTACCATGGCATGTGCGACAACTTCCTACTGAGGAGGAGCCGCGGAAGGTCAGACCTAGTGAAGATGAGCCCGGGGAGACGAATGTCACTGGTGATGCGATGAAGGAGAGCCCGTCTATACCCACAGTTCAGAGCCTGGATATCCAGCCGGACCCCACCGTTACGGTTTCGAGTCATACGCCTGACAACATCGAACATTTTCTGGACGAGCCCATAAATGTTCCTAGCGATCTCTTACAGGGCGCCCATCCAGTGAGTGACATCTATCGGCGCCATTGGTCCATGATACGGCACTGTTTCCACCGTCATCGCCCTATTCAAGATATCTACAATTTCCGACTGACCGACCTCGCCCGTCTACGTAGCTACGTAGAAGCCATCTTCAAAGATCAAACTACGGCCTTCAAATTGAATCTGGCGTTTGGTTATGTGCTGCAGCATAAAGAGACAGTCCAAGTCCGATACTTTTACCCGAGCAGTAACATCCAGGTATTTGACCAACCGTTTACCATCATTAACCGAGTGTCGCTAGAGACGATGCTGGAGAAACTGAACACCGTGGATCCCTTGGAATGGGCCCGGTTGCAACGCCCCAACACCAAGTGGACAGTGGACAGTGTGACCAATGTTACGTTCTTCGTGACCAAGCTGACCGACCAACCCATCGGGTGAATGTATTCACCCAGGCACTGATAGATACTCAGAATGCACAAGCAACTATCTGAGGATATGTTGCCTCAACGGTATCCTGGGCTGCCCGATGATGATTAGAATAAACGGTTCAAAGCGAACATGGCCGAAGATGGAACTTTCTGAAATGAAGACTTCTGATTGGACAAGAATACATCTAACGGACAGGAACGAATATGACAGATGCAAATGGTGGCCTCTGATTGGACAAGTCTTCTTGAATTGTAACACCAAGTGGATAGTGGAGATAATGACCAATGTTGCGTTCTTCGTGGTTAAACTGACCACCACCTCCATCGGATGAAAGTATTCACCCATGCACTGATAGATACTCAGAATGCGCAAACAACTATCTGAGGATATGTTGCCTCAACGGTATCCTGGCCTGCCCGACGATGATTAGAATAAACGGTTCAGATGGCACTTTCTGAAATGGAGACTTCTGATTGGACAAGAATACATCTAACGGACAGGAACGAATATGAAACATGCAAATGGTGGCCTCTGATTGGATAAGAATCTTCTTGAATTGTAAATATACCCAACGCGGCTCCCCCAGCGTGGGTATGATGTAACATTGGGGAAAATAAACTATATGAAAAAACTTCTTGTTGTTGTTGTTCTCTCATGTGTCATCCTTGTTGTTGTTGCTGTTGCTGTTCTCTCTCTGGTCTATATCATGGCGTTATGTTAGAGTGTTAAGGTGTAACGACGGGCGTTGACGGGCATCACCGCATTTCGAAGAATTAGTGACAACTCCATGGAATATCAGAGCTTCTGAGCTATTTCACCAGGGCGTTGAAGCATTAAGAATGGTGTTGGTGGGTGTTGCTACAAGATGACACCTCACACGGTCCATTTGGACCGCGGATGGTCCATCTCTACACCAAATAACATCCTTCACTGCTAAAAAAGGCCCACTTTCGCTACAACTTGTACTAATGACGTCACCAATGACGTCACAGATGCTATAAATATCCCTGAAATCAGGGTCTATACTCCGAGAGCTACAACATGATACCCCACACGACGCATTCGCAACGCGGATGGTCCATCTCTACACCAAATACTTTAATGCACTGCCCCAAAATGCTCACTTTCGCTAATACTCCTACTGAAGACGTCATCGATGACGTCACCGATGACGTCACAGATGACGCGAACATCCCTCAAATCGGAATGTACACCCCGAGAACTACAAGATGACACCTTCCAGGACGCATTCGAACCGTGAATAGCCCATCTCGACCCCAAATACCTTCATGTACTGCCCGAAAATGTCCACTTTCGCTACTACTCGTACCGATGACGTCACCGATGACGTCACAGATGACGCGGACATCCCTCAAATCGGAATGTACACCCGAGAACTACAAGATGACACCTTCCAGGACGCATTCGAACCGTGAATAGCCCATCTCGACCCCAAATACCTTCATGTACTGCCCGAAAATGTCCACTTTCGCTACTACTCGTACCGATGACGTCACCGATGACGTCACAGATGACGCGAACATCCCTCAAATCGGAATGTACACCCCGAGAACTACAAGATGACACCTTCAGGACGCATTCGAACCGTGAATAGCCCATCTCGATCCCAAATACCTTCATGTACTGCCCGAAAATGTCCACTTTCGCTACTACTCGTACCGATGACGTCACCGATGACGTCACAGATGACGCGAACATCCCTCAAATCGGAATGTACACCCCGAGAACTACAAGATGACACCTTCCAGGACGCATTCGAACCGTGAATAGCCCATCTCGATCCCAAATACCTTCATGTACTGCCCGAAAATAGCCACTTTACTTACTACAACCAACTGCGCCTGCGCAGATTGACGCGACTTGCATTCAAAAACACGCCATTCTGACTCTACCCCACACAAGCTTCACTTTGACACCCTCCACGACCCATTCGGACCCATAGCGGTCATCTCTACCCCAAACACCTTCATGTACTGCCCCAAAATGGCCACTTTACTTAATACAACCAACTGCGCATGCGCAGATTGACGCGACTTGCATTCAAAAACACACCATTCTGACTCTACCCCACACAAGCTTCACTTTGACACCTCACACGACCCATTCGAACCGTGATTAGCCCATCTCTAACCCAAACACACCCCTACATAGCACCCAAAATGCCTGTTTTCTATACTGCGGCCAGACTGCGCATGCGCAGACTATTGAACACGGACGAACCATTAGCCCAGTCGGATGCTGCTGCACGAGAGCTTCAAAATAAGACCTCACTCGACCCCATTAGACCACCAGGGACTCACCTAGACTCCAACATGTCCACCCCGTATGGCCCTATACACCCATAGCCATGCAGTATAGGCCTATGGGCCTACCCAGGCCTTGGTGACTTTTTTTCAAAAATTTCACCGATTCGCTCCGCAACACTTCCTATCGTGTTCTAAATGACGAGACGAGTAAACGAGACCCCACAACCCTACCGCAAATGTATAGAAGTACGTTTCCCAGGGGGATAAACATTGAACCTATACCCCAGTATGGGACTATATGGGGCTCGGTGACTTTTTTCAAAAATTTCACTGATTCGCACGGCGACACTTCCTATCATGTTCTAAATGACGAGACGAGTAAAACGAGACCCCACAACCCTACCGCAAATGTATAGAAGTACGTTTCCCAGGGGGACAAACATTGATCCTATACCCTCAGTATGGACTATATGAGGCTATATCGTACTTTTTCAAAAATTTCACCGATTCGCACGGGGACACTTCCTATCATGTTCTAAATGACGAGACGAGTGAAACGAGACCCCACAACCCTACCGCAAATGTATAGAAGTACGTTTCCCAGGATGGTGCTATACCTCCCATACCCCATATAGGCATTTTCCCGTAATTTAGGATAAAGTCCGTATTCCGTATTTTTTCAGGAAAATTTTTACATACACCCACCCTGGAACTAGGGGAGATAACTCTATTGATAGACAAGCCCCGTTAAGCCCGTCGACCTATATACCCCTCATACCCCATATAGGCATTTTCCCAGGTTTTTCGATAAAGTCCGTTTTCCGTTTTTTTTTTTTTTCAGGAAAAACTTTACATGCACCCACCTCATTGCCTGAATGCCTCTTCACCTAGGCTTCACTTTGATACCTCACTCGACCCCATTGGACCATTAGTAGCTCCCCTAGCTCCAACACGGCTATTTGCATACCCTTGGGCCACCGCGCATGCGCAGAATGCCGCTATTTCAACCCCACATCCAGTCCATTAGATGGCCCTTCATGAATGCTTCACATTGTTACCTCACTCGACCCCATCGGTCCACTAGGGGCTGCCCTAGCTCCAAAAAGGCTATTTTCATACCCTTCGGCCACCGCGCATGCGCAGAAGGCCGATAGTTCAACCCCACACCCAACCCATTAGATGCCCCTTCATGAATGCTTCACTTTGATACCTCACTCGAACCCATCGATCCACTAGGGGCTCCCCTAGCTCCAAAAAGCTATTTTCATATCCTTCGGCCGCTGCGCATGCGCAGAAGGCCGATATGTCAACCCCACACCCAGCCCATTAGATGCCCCTTCATGAATGCTTCACTTTGATACCTCACTCGACCCCATCGGTCCACTAGGGCTCCCCTAGCTCCAAAAAGGCTATTTTCATACCCTTCGGCCGCCGCGCATGCGCAGAAGGCCGATAGTTCAACCCCACACCCAGCCCATCAGATGCCCCTTCACGAATGCTTCACATCGATACCTCACTCGACCCCATTGGTCCATTAGGGGCTCCCCTAGCTCCAAAACGTCTATTTCCATACCCTTCGGCCACCGCGCATGCGCAGAATGCCGATAGTTCAACACCACACCCAGCCCATTAGATGCCCCTTCACATAAGCTTCACTTTGATACCTCACTCGACCCCATCGGACCCTTAGGGGCTTCCCTAGCTCCAACACGGCTATTTTCATACCCTTCGGCCACCGCGCATGCGCAGAAGGCCGATAGTTCAACCCACACCCAGCCCATTAGATGCCCCTTCACATAAGCTTCACTTTGATACCTCACTCGACCCAATCGGACCATTTTATCTAGGGACTACTTTTTCTCCGCGGAAGCTTTTTCCCGAGACCGAATCACCGCCAAAACCACGGCCAAACCGCATCACCGCGCATGAATACATTTTTTTTTTTTTTTTTGTCGGAACTTTTTTTTTTTCTGCCGGAACTATGCACTCATTGACCTTTGGTGAGAGAGAGAGAGAGAATTATTAGGTTTAGCGTCACAGCCGCCATCTTGTCCCACCTCCCACACGACACACAAACAGGCCGCCATCTTGTCCCACCTCCCACACGACACACAAACAGGCCGCCATCTTGTCCCACCTCCCACACGACACAAAAAACCAGCCGCCATCTTGTCCCACCTCCCACACGACACACAAACAGGCCGCCATCTTGTCCCACCTCCCACACAACACAAAAACGGACCGCCATCTTGTCCCACCTCCCACCACACAGGCCACGCCCCCTCATCACGCATGCGCACCCCCTCAATTGTGACGTCAAAACACACAAATTGACCTCTATGACCTCTACATCCGGGGGAAATATTACTTTAGATGCATGCTATATACTACTGACATGACCATTTATAAGGTAAGAATCTGTTCCTGGAGACATGACCATTTACAAGGTAAGAATCTGTTCCTGGAGACATGACCATTTATAAGGTAAGAATCTGTTCCTGGAGACATGACCATTTATAAGGTAAGAATCTGTTCCTGGAGACATGACCATTTATAAGGTAAGAATCTGTTCCTGGAGACATGACCATTTATAAGGTAAGAATCTGTTCCTGGAGACAGGACCATTTATACGGTAAGAATCTGTCCCTGGAGACAGGACCATTTATAAGGTACGAATCTGTTCCTGGAGACATGACCATTTATAAGGTACGAATCTGTTCCTGGAGACATGGCCATTTATAAGGTAAGAATCTGTAGCTTTATTACGTGTAGATAACCTGCATCAGAGGTACGGTAAAGGAAATTTCCAGGCCAGCAGTCGGATGCGAAATGTAGGTTCGGGGTATGTATAGAGCGACATGTGCGAGTGTGAAAGGACCATGCCATGTGCGGTCGTCTTCACTGGATCAGTGTATAAAAATATGCTGTCTGTTATAGCACTGGAATAAAAGCGTCCGATCTCTGATAACTGACACAGATTCCGTTCGTCAATCCATATCGATTTTGTCTAACTCCGTTGCCTTCTCACACAACAGTTTTTGTAATCCTGCTTTGATAATTTTTTTTTTCACAACCTCGCCAAGTTTCTTTGATCTGGCCCGTATTTACGTCACATGACGTCACCTAACCAATTAAATATTCGGGTTAATGGGAATAAAGATGTAATACCGAAGAACAGCCTTATTCTCAATCGTGAATACGTAATTATACACGGCTAATATTTTTATAGTCAACCCAAATATTAATTAAATTCGCTGAAATTATCGTAACGCCAGAAAGCCAATTATATCAAATAGACAAAAGACCCGACTCCAACCTGTAACCATCTGGGTCATCTATACGCGGTAAAGACGGACCCTGGGATGGTGTGTATCCATTTTCAGCCTACTTTCGGCAACTACATGAGGGAATTCCCCGAAATCTGAACCACATGATGTGGTTAGCCAATCAGCTAAACTCTACCTACGTAACCCCAACGTAACCCGCCATTTTCGAGTCATGTGCTGTACTATATACTTGTTCAAAATCACAGATCTACAACATCTCTTGGTTGATACGGAAGTCATTCATATCTGTATCTTTTGTAAGCTCAGACGATATATGTTTCACAACTAGTATGAAAAGCCTGTAATTGATCAGATTTCTCGAGTCTCTTCTCCGCCGGATGAAGACCGAAAAGTATACGGTAAAGTATCGGATATCGCGCCGCAATAATGGCTACACACGATTCGCAAGCCATCTTATGGATGGCGTAGTGTAGGGTGCATTCCACACCTAAATGGTGTGCGGCTAAAAACAGGCATGGGTTCAGATCTTCGGTCATAGATAGATGTAAAATCTTTAACAAAAATCCTGTAAAAGTATATATTTTCTAAATGGGTACACTCGTGCCATTATTTCATTAGACTTGTGAGCTATTGAAATTGAAAAGGAGAGACGTGCAATCCTCCTTAAACCTTCAACTTCTCTGAAAAACTCCATAAAATATATGAAAATGTGTCAAATTCTACCCGCAACCCAGAGAAAACGTACGAAACGATTTTCTCTTATGTATGTTAAAGTGTTTCCCGTCCAAAGGACAATTCAAAATGGCGGGAAAAACAGGGGGTCGACCTACTCGTTTTTTGTAAAATTTTATCGCCATAAGAGGAATCATCATTTTCGCTTCCCAAAAAAGTGCGGATTTTGGCCCGCCAGATATTCAATTCTGGACACGATTAACCCTGTAGTAGCCAGTGGGTGCGATCAACAAGCAATTGTTATATCCTCGTTTGGAGAAATGGTGACGTCCAGCAGGGTGATACTATAGATATCAGTTTGTAGAAAGGTAAGAAGATTTACCATGCTGTCAAATTCGGGCGACCTTCCTTATTATAAAATTAGAGTTATTTTAAACAGGGTTATCTCCCCTTCTACCAGTCGATCGACCCTGTCGTCAGTCCCAGGGCACAGGCCCGCGAGACAAGAGTTTTGGGGGGTGTGGGCGGTGGTATTAGGGTGAAATGTCGAAATATGGGGTCTCTATATATAACCCCATGCTTTATATAAATCCACATCAAGGCGTGAAGCGCGCTTCGTTCTCAATTCTGATTGGTCAGTCTCAACAGCTGATCAGTGCGTGACCTCTCTTGCCGGAGGCGTGTCGAGACTGACCAATCAGAATTGAGAACGAAGCGCGCCATAATCTAACTGTTCCTAGATGGATGGACAGTTAGGTTGGATTTTGAATCGCCCGGCAAAGGTAAAAAATTGCACAAATTTACTAATTTGACGACGGGAATATATAAAGTGATACTTGTAGAATATTCTGATGTATTTTGTTTGGTGGTAAACTGTTTAATTCTCGATTCACCCAAAGTCCGTTTCACGCCTTGATGTGGATTTATATAAAGCATGGGGTTATATATAGAGACCCCATATTTCGACATTTCACCCTAATACCACCGCCCACACCCCCCAAAACTCTTGTCTCGCGGGACGGTGGTCCCAGGGTCAGTCTTACCGCGTATAGATGACCGAGATGGTTACAGGTTGTTGTTCAGGGCGAAAAAAACGCCAAGACATTCTCCGCACGCTGTGGGTCTTCACCAAGCCAATGTAGTAGCCTTCGACGGTGATTAAAATTGTGAGATTATCCGAGCTGCTCTGTATCGCAACAACTTGGATTAACCAGAATTAATCAATTAATTAAAGAACTGTTAATATCTTTACAACAACAACACCACTTTACGTCAAAGCTAACGGTCGTTTGTTTGAAACAAATCAGCAGTGTTTATTATTCGGAATCGAGTAATGCCCACGCACATCCACATCTACAAAATGAAATATCTCAGTATTTAGTATGCTGATAAGAACTGTTTGGCAAGTAAGATTAATGTTTTGTGAAATGGTGTTTTGGTACAGGGCTGTATATGTAACCCTGCTTGGAGGTCGGTGCTGACTCAGTAATGAAATTCATTATTATACCTGCAGCAAACAAAATATGATACTCTGTAGAAAAGCTTCCATAATATTGAACATTTGTGGGCCGTTATGCCAATATTAAACATGCTCGCGTTGACATCGTGCATGGCTTGGAAAATATGCTTCCTCCACCATTTATCCATGTTGTTCACAATTCCCGGATGTTTATCTCAGATTAACCCCTTCCTCCATTACTTACATGACTGATCCAATTTCTTGATCAGCAATATCATGTGAAATAAAATTAGAAACATTTCGCTTTATCAGTTCTGCCCACCTAATATGTTCTGGTGATGCAGGATTCAATATTTCCTTACTCTTGCTCTCTCATGCCCAGTTCAGCATCAGTCGAATCTCAGATGGATGTAATGTGTAGAATGTATCCCAACGCCCAACAACTCGCTCTAAGTAACATTCGTCTTTCTGTAAAGTGTGGTGATTAAATAGAATGCAGAAAAATTACTATATTCTTAGTGACCAACAGTAAAATATTGTAAAAAATACAACATAAGTTTACAGTGTACGATCGCTATGTTTTATCACGTCAGTATAATTTCTAAAGAATCGCTAACCATGTTTGATTACCATTTATTAAGCTTGTCCTCCGTGTTTAATCACGTGACTACGATTTGCAAAAATTATCCGCCATGTTTAGAATTGTGAACATATATCAGATTATATTTAATACACTTCTTAATAGTAGTAGATTGAATTAAATTCCCCTTGGAGTGAAAGCTTTCTTCATAATAATCTCTACTTTGATGGAACATCGCGTCCCTATCGGGGATCATCATCTTCATTCCGTTTGAACCAAGGTGGGATGAACATCGTATGTAGCTGAACATGTGGCTTGTACAACATTTTTGGTCACTACAGGTTTGAGACTTGCCATACTTGCTTGTAATACCGTCGAGTGCATTAATCTTCAACCTTTAATGTTCCCGAGTATTCGGTTCAAGATCGATATATAATTGACCATATCTCGTATGGATTAGTTCGGTCGTCTCGTGTAAATACCGTGACGTAATAAGGACATCTAACGTCTGTTTATAGTCGGATACAAAATAACGACATATTCATAATGCAAACTGATATGTCTGAAGGATTTGCACGGGTCGAATAATTATGCTCTATAATATATCGTGTTGGGAACCTGTCTGAAATTCGCCTATACTGTTCGGCATAATATCGTCAATTAGTATCAAAATTTCTACCCCCTGGTATTTTATTTGTCAACATTATAATCAGTTCAGACCATATCTCTGATACGTTAGATGTTCTACTCTCGGAACAGACTTATATCACTTCGTTTATTAAATTGGTGGACTATGTCGGTGAGGTGAACTGATTCATATGTTTCTGCAAATTCTCAAATCTAGGCTAATATGGCTGATTTTGTAGGCACTATGCGACTGAGAAGTCAAGGGTGTTGGCTGCAGGAAGAGATGTAGAAATTTAGTGTTTAACGTATACGTCTGTGTGTAGCAGGAACAAGAAGCTGCTGAAGCTGAAGGAGCTGAAGCTGAAAAGCTAAATCTGAGTTAGCTGAAGCCGAAGTCTGTTGCTTTCCCGGGCAATGAATCTCCCTGTTAAATTCAGCTCTCTGTAGCCTAGAAGTAGTAGTAGTAGATAGGATTAATGGAAGGTAACCCTATTAATTATAATCAAAATCACCAGGGGAGGTAACTCTACCAGGGTCTGTAGAGTCCATTAACATCGACACATAACATTTACCAGGCTCTACCTCAGACTAAATCCTGTATCCTACACCTTTGACCAGAGCCCCAACGGCAAAATTGTCCAGTAGTCATTGAGTGCGTCCATTCGAATCATTTCGTCGGCAAAATAAGGGGAACCGTTGACATTAGAACCTTGATTTTTTGCATGAAGGTGCATTAGGGAACTGTTACCAGCAACTTCTGAGCTGACCTACTTTTGATGAAAATTTCTGGTGATTTTTGATGAAAAGCGGTGATTCTGACTTGGGCTGTGCCCATCTTAATATAGGCAGGATTTCAACTTGAGGCGGGTGGGTTTCCAAGCTCAATACGCGTCGAAGTCCTTCGTAGGTCCTGTGACATTAGTCACACTGCCAAAGCATATCAATAGGCAGTCATACAACAGGATCAGTGACATTCTCCATGAAGGTACCGAACTTAACACATCGATTATAGAAAGAAAAAAATGCCATCATTTGAAAACGTTGCTTGCCTCTCTCTTGTAGGAGGCAAACTGTTTTCATATTTCATTTGACGCCCGTATGAAACATTTGCGCTAATCCCTTCCAATCAAATTTCGTCAGATTTGTCCTCGAACGTCAAAGGTGCTTCTGATTGGCCGACTCTCCATAATGGCAATATGCAGTGAAACTGTCCGAGTACATATATAGCGCTATGTAATCAGACAGGCGCGAATGGTTTGATATAGATGTTAGATGTACCGTAAACGGTCTTTCGATTATTAACGCGGAAACTCCTTTGTGGACGTCGACTGAATGTTTCGTGGGACAACCATATGTAAATATGTTGGGTAGAGTCCACCAATGCAATCTACGAGGCCTTACAATCGAACCCCCAGATTTGGGATGAAAATTCACAGAAATTCCATTCTATGCGAGATGTTGCCGGAACAGAATGAGGCTAAGTATATTTATCAGATGCTGAGAAGCTCTTACTCTATTCATTTTTTTATGAACGTCGTTTGACACACTGGCAGGGGTAAAACCCTATGGATAGATACCGTATGGATGAAAATTATTACTAACTGCAGAGAATCATCTACCCATCTTTGGCGATATGTTCCTGGGAGTAGCTGGTATACATGTTCACAAAAGTTATAGTGGTGAAAGTGGGAGATGCCGGACATTTCAACCCCTGAGTCGGAAATTTGAATAATTTATATTCCATATCGGAGGCCAAGCAGGATACGAACATATCAGACCACTATAACCGCGTCCGTTATTTATATTGTGCAGAGTTTACGCCTGTGCATATATCGGTTTAAATTGTCAGTATGTCGTTGATTTAAATAAACCCATAGGCAGACATCACATGTGCTCAGTAGCACAACCTGGTTGCCTCATTAAAACACGTGATGACGTCATCTCATTGCCATGGTCAATTATGTATCGTTCAGATAATAGGCTAGTTTCCTGCAAGAGAGAAGCGATCAACAGTTTTCAATTATGCCGACAAGACATCCCTAACAATGAGAGAGTACAAACAAGGTCCACACCACCTTCGCACAAACGGTAAGAAGATGATAATCTTCAATAGGGACGTAGTACATACAAGGTCCTCGCCACCTTGGTACGAAGTGTGTGAGGATGAAGATCCCAACAGTGACGGAGTACATGCGAGCTCCAGATCCCCTTAGTACAAACGAATTTAACAGAGGCGGAGTGGACACAAGGTCCTCAACACATGGTACAAACTGTGTGACGATGACGACCCGCAACAGGGACGGAATGCATACGTGGTCAACACCACCTTGGTACAAACGGTGTGTAGATGATGATCCACAACAGGGAAGGAATGCATACGTGGTCCACACCACCTTGGTAGAAACGGCGTGAAGATGATGACCACCAACAGGGACGGAATGCATACGTGGTCCACACCACATTGGTACAAACGGTGTGCAGATTTTGATCCACAACAGGGACGGAATGCATACGCGGTCCACACCACATTGGTACAAACGTTGTTTAGATGACGATCCACAACAGGGACGGAATGCATACGTGGTGCACACCACATTGGTACAAACGGTGTGTAGATGATGATCCGCAACAGGGACGAAATGCATACGTGGTCCACACCACCTTGATACAAACGGTGTGTAGATAATGATCCACAACAGGGACGATATACATACGTGGTCCACACCACCTTGATACAAACGGTGTGTAGATAATGATCCGTAACAGGGACGGAATGAATGAGTACGTGGTTCACACCACCTTGGTACAAACGATGTGTAGATGATCCACAACAGGAACGGAATGGATACGTGGTTCACACCACCTTGATACAAACGGTGTGTAGATGATGATCCGCAACAGGGACGGGATGCATACGTGGTCCAGACCACCTTGGTACAAACGATGTGTAGATAATGATCCACAACAGGGACGGAATGCATACGTGGTCCACATCACCATGGTACAAACGGTGTGTAGATGATGATCCACAACAGGGACGGAATGCATACGTCGTCCACACCACCTTGGTACAAACGTTGTGTAGATGAGGTTACAAAACAGGGACGGAATGCATACGTGGTCCACACCACCTTGGTACAGACACTGTGTAGATGATTATCCACACCAGGGACGGCATGCATACGTGGTCCACACCACCATTTTACAAATGCTGTGTAGATGATGATACACAACAGAGACGGAATGGATACGTGGTCCACAGTACATTGGTACCAACAGTGTGAATATGATGATCTCAATAAGGAAAGAGTGCATACGAAATCCACACCCTTGTGGTACAAACGGAGTTTGATGATCCCCAACAGGGATTGAGTACATATGAGGTCCACACCACAGTGGTACAAACTGTTCGAAGATGATAATCCGCAACAGGGATGGAGTACATACGTGGTCCACACCAAATTGGTACAAACGGTGTAAATTATGATCGCCCACCCCCTTGGTAAAGGCGAAGTGAAGATAATGTATACAATGTCAACATCCCCCTTGTACAAACGGTATGAAGATCAAGATGATAATCTTGAATAGGGAGTACATACGAGGTACCGCTTAACACCCCCTGATACAAACTGTGTAAAGTTGATGACCCCAAACAATTACGCACTGCATACGAGGTCCACATCCCTTGGTAAAAACGGTATAAAGATGATGATCCCCAACTCGGATGAAGTACACACTAGGTTCACATCCCCTTGGTATGAAAAGAGTGAAGACGATCATCCCAACAGGGACGGAGTACATACAAGGTCTACACCACTTTGGTACAAACAGAGCGAAGACGATGATCCCAACAGGGACAGAGTACATCCGAGGTCCACATCCCTTGGTACAAACAGAGTGAAGATGACGATCGCAACAGGGACGGAGTACATACGAGATCCACATCCCCTTGGTACAAAGAGAGGGAAGACGATGATCCCAACAAGAACAGAATGCATACGAGGTCCACATCATCTTGGTACAAACAGAGTGAAGATGATGATCCCAACAGGGACGGAGTACACACGAGATCCACATCCCCTTGGTACAAACTGAGTGAAGATGATGATCCCAACAGGGACGGAGTACATAAGAGATCCACATCCCCTTGGTACAAACTGAGTGAAGATGATGATCCCAACAGGGACGGAGTACATAAGAGATCCACATCCCCTTGGTACAAACAGAGTGAAGATGATGATCCCAACAGGGACGGAGTACACACGAGATCCACATCCCCTTGGTACAAACTGAGTGAAGACGATACTCTCAACAGAGACGGAGTACATACGAGGTCCAAACCCCGTTGGTGCAAATGGAATGAAGACGCTGATCTCCAACAGGGACGGAGTACATTCAAGTTCCACACCACCCTGGTACAAACGGTGTGAAAATAATGTCCCAAACAGCGACGGAGTGCAAACGAGATCCACATCACTTTGTTACAAACGGTGTGAAGACGCAGTCTTAGGTTCCATCTAAGTAGAAATGGGACGACTCGGTTGTTTCACGGAGGAAGCATGCACTCTAAGATAAAACAGATAACGTCACATCAACGTCAATTTTAAATTAAGGTCAATGTATAAATGAAAGTATAAGGGCGCTCATATAGCCAAAATGAGAAGAGCAGCGGAAAGAAAAAACATCATGACCATATAGCCATCAAAATCGAGTGTACGAACACATCCCATCATTGTATTGGATCGTGAGATTCACTTTTTAAATGAGCGCATCATTCCTTTAATGGCTGGAAAGAGATGTTTAGCGAGAAAACAGAGAAGATATTGATGAGCGAAATAAGTACCCTTTAGATCAAAGATATGGTGAGGATGTATCTGTGCTATTTTTGAGATGAAATATTAATTTTGGTCAAAATTATGGAAAATGATAGAGTTTTCTGTTTAGCCTAATTGTACATGTAGAGGCTGTACATGTAGGCCTCTACATGTATACATGTACATCTGTACTTAGAAAGTTTGGTGATGAAAGTTGTCAGCTGTCATTGGATGATTATGAAACTTGATACACATATTTCGTATGATTAGAGGATGTCCCTGTGATATTTAGAAGATGAAATATTGATTTTTGTTCAAATTTTGAGGGGTTTGTCTTAGTAATCTACCAATGATAATGTACATACATGTACACCTGTACATGGAAACTTTGCTGAAGCTGTCAGCTTTCATTGGATGAGTTTGACACTTGTTATCCAAGTTTTGTTTTTCGAGGATGTGCATGTGCTATTTAAGAAATATGACATTAAATATGAATTTTTGTACTTCGTACGTTTCCACTGATAAGGTTTTTGTTGGGCAAAAATTTACATGTATGTACATGGAAAGTTTGCTGAACCTTTCGTGAGATAATTATAAAACTTGGTGGACCTGTTCCATGTTTTTCTTGGTCAGGCCTATCCAGCAGTAATCCCACATGGGACTGACCTACGCAGCAGTAATCCAAAATGACACTGGCCTGTCCAGCATTAATGCCACACAGAACTGACCTATCCAGCAGTAATTCCATATGGGACTCAACTATCCAGCAGTAATCCCAGACCGGACTGGCTCCATATGGGAGCAGTAATCCTACACGGGACTGGCCTATACAGCAGTAATCTCACACGGGACTGGCCTATCCAGAACATCCCCTTGGTACAAACTGAGTGAAGATGATGATCCCAACAGGGACGGAGTACATAAGAGATCCACATCCCCTTGGTACAAACAGAGTGAAGATGATGATCCCAACAGGGACGGAGTACACACGAGATCCACATCCCCTTGGTACAAACTGAGTGAAGACGATACTCTCAACAGAGACGGAGTACATACGAGGTCCAAACCCCGTTGGTGCAAATGGAATGAAGACGCTGATCTCCAACAGGGACGGAGTACATTCAAGTTCCACACCACCCTGGTACAAACGGTGTGAAAATAATGTCCCAAACAGTGACGGAGTGCAAACGAGATCCACATCACTTTGTTACAAACGCTGTGAAGACGGAGTCTTAGATTCCATCTAAGTAGAAATGGGACGACTCAGTTGTTTCACGGAGGAAGCATGCACTCCAAGACAAAACAGATAACGTCACATCAACGTCAATTTTAAATTAAGGTCAATGTATAAATGAAAGTATAAGGGCGCTTATGTAGCCAAAATGAGAAGAGCAGCGGAAAGAAAAAACATCATGACCATATAGCCATCAAAATCGAGTGTACGAACACATCCCATCATTGTATTGGATCGTGAGATTCACTTTTTAAATGAGCGCATCATTCCTTTAATGGCTGGAAAGAGATGTTTAGCGAGAAAACAGAGAAGATATTGATGAGCGAAATAAGTACCCTTTAGATCAAAGATATGGTGAGAATGAGTCGGAGGGGGGGAGGGGGAGTAGCTAAGCATGAATATCTGATGTCAAATGTCAAATAAATTGAGAAGTGTGGAATGAGGGTTAGACCGTAACAATTCCGAAATATGAACGAAAATCGATTAAGAATAGATGAAGTGAATAAAACTTATTCAGAAGAATTTATATTAAAGCTATGCAAGGTTATCAATCTGGAATGATTTGTTGAAATTTTGCCATATCACTAGTCGGCCAATAAAAGTTCGCCAATAAAATATGACGCTTTAGCACGTGTTGCTTTCTTTATTTGTTGCCTAGCATATCTCTTATACTACTATCGATAGAGTCGCTCTGTTTTGCCGATGTGTTTTCTGGGAGGGAGAGAATCCTTAGTCTGCATTGGTACGGTGATCAGAATAGCATGTGATGTGTTCTTACATGAAATAAATTTCTTTACAAATCATTCACGTGATCAAACAAGGCTGGTCATTTATTCCACTTACTTTACAACTTATAGTCACGTGATCAAACATGGCGGCCTTGTACATGATGCGGATTGGTCGAATCCATTTCTCGACTTAATATTCCTGAATGATGAACCGCGGTTTCCCCCTCCTCGTTGGTCATCCTCTTCACACCCCTTCTCCTCCTCACCACTTTCTTGCACCTGCACCTCTTAAGGCCCATTCTCACGGTGCGCTTTTTAGTAACAACTCGGTTGCATCGTGAGAACACTCGTGCGATATTAGTCCCATGCTACAAGTCGTATGAAATAGGGCAGGTCCTTTTTCATGCAATTAGTTGCATGCTACAAATCGGGAGATTCCCCCGCCGAGTTGTTACTACAAATCGCATCGTGAGAATGGACCTTTAGCTAGTACCGGAATTCTCAATTTTGCACTGCTGACGGCATGATGGCAGAAATGTATTTCCGATACGAAGGCTGCGTACAAATATGGTAGGCCGTCAGTGCCAAAACCTCGGTCATTTAGACCGCGGTGTAAATCGAACTTATACCGCGTTGTAAATCAAATTTATACCGGGGTGTAAATATTTTTGACTCGCAATCCAAGAATCCGCTCATTGCAAGCATCACTCGCAATGCAAATATCCGTGAAATGCAAGGATCACTCGCAATGCAAGGATGGCGAGTGAATTTAATTTATTTAGTTAAATATTTTTGACTCGCAATGCAAGGATCCGCGCAATGCGAGGAAAAAATATTTACACTAAATAAATTAAATTCATTCGCAATCCTTGCATTTCGCGGATCCTTGCATTGCGAGTGATGCTTGCATTGCGCGGATTCTTGCACTGCGAGTCAAAAATATTTACACCGCGGTATAAATTCGATTTAAACCGCGGTATACGTTCGATTTACACCGCGGTCTAAATGACCGAGGTTTTGGCACTGACGGCCTACCATATAGAAAGCTTACAGAATGTGCGTGTGTGTGACGCGGGGGTCATAATTAAAATAAAAAGCGTTCTGAGAACACCAACATCTCGCCTTGCGGGGTCATCCGCCAAAGCTGCAGCAGTATTGAAAGCATAGATATAGAGCAAACAATAACGTCTGGAATAGATGATGTGGTACAGACAATAATGTCTGGAATAGATTATCTGGTACAGACAATACCATCAGTCCCATGTGGGATTACTGCCAGATAGGTCAATCCCGTGTAGGATGGAAAGGTTAGTGCCGTGGGATTACTGCTGCATAGGGCAGTCCAGTGTGAGATTACTGCTGGATAGGTCAGTCTCATGCGAAATTACTGCTGGATAGGCCAGTCCTGTGTAGGATTACTGCTAGATGGGCCAGTCCCGTGTGCTATTACTCCTGGATAGACAAGTCCAATGTGGGATTACTGCTGGATAGTCCAGTCCCAAGTGGGATTACTGCTGGATAGGCCAGTCTCGTCTGGGATTACTGCTGGATAGGCGAGTCTCGTATGGGATTACTGCTGGATAGGTCTATCCCGTATTGGATTACTGCTGTATAGGCTGTTCAGTGTGGGATTACTGCTGCATACGGGAATCCCGTTTGGGATTACTGTTGGGGAGGCCAGTCCCGTGTGGGATTACTGCTGCATATTGCAGTCCAATGCAAGATTACTTCTGGATAGGCCAATCCCGTGTGAGATTACTGCTGTATAGGCCAGTCCCGTGTGGGATTACTGCTCCCATGTGGGATTACTGCTGGATAGGTCAGTTCTGTGTGGCATCAATGCTGGACAGGCTAGTGCCATTTTGGATTACTGCTGCATAGGTCAGTCCCATGTGGGATTACTGCTGGATAGGCCTGACCAACGAAAACATGAAATATGTCCACCAAGTTTTATAATTATCCCACAAAAGGTTCAGCAAACTTTCCATGTACATACATGTAAAGTTTTGCCCAACAAAAACCTTATCAGTGGAAACGTACGAAGTACAAAAATTCATATTTAATGTCTTATTTCTTAAATAGTACATGTACATCCTCGAAAAACAAGGAACTTGGGTAACAAGTGTCAAACTCATCCAATGAAAGCTGACAGCTTCAGCAAACTTTCCATGTACAGGTGTACATGTATGTACATTATCATTGGTAGATTACGAAGACAAAACCCTCAAAATTTGAACAAAAATCAATATTTCATCTTCTAAATATTACAGGGACATCCTCTAATCATACGAAATATGTGTATCAAGTTTCATAATCATCCAATGACAGCTGATAACTTTCATCAGCAAACTTTCTAAGTACAGATGTACATGTATACATGTAGAGGCCTACATGTACAGCCTCTACATGTTCAATTAGGCTAAACAGAAAACTCTATCATTTGCCATAATTTTGACCAAAATTAATATTTCATCTCAAAAATAGCACAGGTACATCCTCTAATCATAAGAAACATGTGTACCAAGTTTTGTAATCATCCAATGACAGCTGATAACTGCAGTAAATTTTCTAAGTACATGTGCACTTCGGGTAATACCCCCGGTAGAATACCCACCTCCCATATTTGTATTATTTTTTTTATATTTTTTCTAAATTTTCTAGATTTTGTTTGAATTTGCTAAACCAAAAACCTTATCATTTCAAGGCCAGAGACACCAACACCGACACCGACGACGACATCCTTTTTCTCTACTCACAATATCTCCCCTTTACTTCGTAAGGCGAAATAAAATGGAGCAAAGTGTTTGAAAACAAAGCATGAGATCTCTTTCGTATCGAAATTTCGCTCTTTTGGTTTGTCAGTGGTTCAACTGGTTTCAACCGAAGGCGAAAGAGCATGGTTAACCTTGCACATTCTGATTTATTGAAAAAAGACTAAGTGCGAGAACGCGATGGCATATCCGGCTTCATATGCTTCCCGTACGATCCATCGAAATTACAACACATATAAGGGAAGTGGGGAGAGGTGCCAACATACTGACAGAGCCACACGACTTCACAGTATAGTCTTCCGGTTAACCTATTCTAAATCACATACCAAGAATCTAACGATTCGTGATATGTGTTGTATCTCAGGTACGCTTTTATTGTACCTGTTCATGTGGCAACTTGGATGATATGACCACACGGCCCCTAGCACCGGAATAAGCGGTATTAGATACAAATCTAGAGAGCTATGATGGAAATGCTCTAACAGCTCGTATATTGGTAATTGGTGAGCTGTTTTGCTGTGACAATTCGTACACTGGGGATTGCACACGAAAGAAATAAAGGTTAGCAGGGTGGAACGAATGTGGTTTATTAATGCAGATATTATATCTAAATCATCACAAGATGCCAAATATATTGGTTAATATAAATGTAAGCTATTTCAAAATATTTGATTCACATATTTTTGGCGTCTAATTTCAAAAATATTTTGACAAAATTTATTATTAGCCAAAGTCATGAATCTATAGTTATCAGGTCCGGGTTACTTTGCACCGTTCAATTTTCGTTTTTGGTTTCTCAAGATCAAAACTTGACCGTCAGTTTTCGTTTTCGATTTCTCAAAATCAAAAATTTAAATCTGACAGTCAATCTTCAATCTTCGTTTTATGTATCACTTCGCACAAAAACGAAAATCAAATATTGAAAATTGCCTCTACCGTTTTCGTTTTTTGATTCTAACTTTGACGTATCAATGGCAATTGCGCGCGCGAAAGGGTTATGATGTCACTTCCGCTCCCCGAGGTAGTATGGAGAGCGCAAATCGGCTCGTAGGCAGGTATGGAGCATACATGTAATACGTAAACCCAGTTGGGTAAAAGACGTTGGAGGTTTACTACACTATACCAGATGCCAGGTATTCGCATTAGTCATCATCACCAGTCATGGTTCGTCTATCAAATCCGTCCCATGACGAATATCTTACACGCCATTACGATTACGAGCCGATTGATTCGAAAATTTTCCCGAGCGCATTCGTGACCTCATGACCTCTCCGAATATATATGCATTTCATTCTCGCTGCTTGTTTTGAATTCACATGTTTCGCATCCGTCGTTGTTTTGACTTGAGAGGCGCCACCATGTGCATTTCCCCCAGAACTTCAAAGGGTTTCTCTACCAGATTTTCGTACCCAAAATAGTTGGGTTGAAAGGACCCGAAATGTTTGGGTCAAAATGAAATTTGATCCAAATTCTGTGGGTCCGTCACGTCTATACCCAAGAATATCTGGTCAAGTTGACCCAATCTTTCTGACAGTGAACTCGGCCCTCGTCGAAATATACCGAGATCCCACGAAGGTTGCGTATCGCCACCAAACGCCGTCCGTATACATTGATTGCATTTGCGTACACTTCGCCATCCATAAGATGGCTTGCGAATCATGTGTCTCCATTATCGCGGAGACTTTACCGTATTCTGTTCGGCCTTCATCCGGCGGCGAACAGACTGGAGAAATCTGATAAATTACAGGTTTTCATACCACTTCGGAAACAGATATTGCCTGGGCTTACAAAATATATAGGTATGAATAACTTTCGTATCATCCAAGAGGCGTGGTAGATCTGTAATTTTGAACAAGTACGAAATCACATGACTCGAAAATGGCGGGTTACGTTGGGATTACGTCGGTAGACTTTAGCTGATTGGCTGACGAAGTCACGTGGTTTTGATTTCTGGAAATTCCCTCTTGCAGTTGCCGAAAGTAGGCTGAAAATGGATACACACGATCCCAGGGTCAGTCTTACCGTGTATAGATGACCAATTCCAATAATCAATGAAAATAGAGATGCCACCTCTTCACAGCTGTCTGGTGGGCCGCCATCTTCGTGCACAGGCGCAGTCAGCCTAGTGGTAATGCCAGGCTCCAGGCATCTCGTTTAGTGAATCTCCCATGTCTCTCGCGCTCCGCTGCTAATATGCGACCCGATTTGTGTTTTCTATTGATACCCCTTGTGCGTGCACACTTAACTTTGATACGTCAGAGTTAAAATAAAAAAAACGAAAAACGGACGAAAAAAGTCGAGACAATTTTCAATATTTGATTTTCATATTTGCGCGAAGTAAAACGAAAAACGAAAATTAAAAATTGAATGTCAAATTTCTATTTTCTTTTGATAAACCGACAAAAAAAATAAAATAAATAAATAAACAAATATATAAATAAATTGAAAACTGAGGGTCAAATTCAATTTTTGATTTCGAGAAACCAAAAACGGCAATGGAACTGTGCAAGGACCTTACACGGACCTCATACAATAGACTGATAATTTTGGCTAAGTTAATTGCTACGGTGTCCGGTTTCAATTGTTATGAATTAGGATCTGTGTAAAACTGAAAAAAATCTCTTCGTTCAAGATCAATGTTAAGATCGATAACGTGACGACTGTGACATTTTGAATGGACTCGGCTTGTGAATTGACTGTCCACACCCTGAGAGAAGGGAAATAACTCTATTAAACAGCTGCATGCTTCTGGCGAGTTGCTTCCCCTTTAGTCCTCAATCGCTTTCTCCTGGCAAGCCTGAGCCCGGCCATCTATTAATTAGTCGCAAAATTTGAGGCTTTGTGAAAAATCAAGTTGATTCTACATAAATTTTCTCTCTTTTTTTGGCAGCGTTTATAACAAACTGGTCTCTATAGAATGACTGTCATATCGCCCTGATATTTATAATATATCACGTTTCAGAGAATTCTCTCCATAGAAAATTCCATAATTCTCGTTTCATTTACCAAGGCCCAAAGGGTGACGTTAAAATGACGGACGAAAAACAGGTGTGTGCAATTTAACACTGGGTAATTTGGTCATGAATAGAATAAGTCGACAAGACCGTCAACAGCCTCTTGTGACTGTGTATATCTTCATTGACCTTTGCCCACCAGATGATAAACTAGGATGAAAGTAACTCTGAAAAGTCCGAGTTTCTTTCATCCAACTTTGTAAAACTAATCCGTGAGAAAAGTGTATGACGACACCCTATGCAATTGGGCATCGATCCATTAAAGAAATATTATGACAATTTATATGCAGAGAATTATTCTGTAGAGTTCAATACATGCTGTTGCAAAAAAAAAAAATTAAAATATGCGAAACCAACTTTTGATTGCTTCAACCTAAGTGACTAATTAAGAGCTTGCAGCTATTCTTTCTCCAGCTGAGATTATTTTGGTGAATACATGTTTGCTTAGGTGCAATTGTAGTCTTCTAAATCTAATTATTAGTGGCAAACTGTTCGTGTGCTTGACACTATTATTACACTAAGCTGGCATTTAACACTCGTGTCACAACATTGCAGGGTTCATCACTATCAGTTAATATGACCCGATATGTTTAACGCTTTTATTCTGTTAGTTGATTTCTCTACTATTTTAAGTTAAACCGTTTATTTCTTGTAAAGTATTTATGTTGTTCTAGTTGTTGAGATATTAATGATCAAAGTGTGAAAATCGCATTTTATTCAATTTTGTTCAACTGAAAACACACAAAATGTCACAGAAAAATATCTGGGCCAAAGTTGGAAAAACTGAGGCATCTATACTCGGCACATTACAAAGTTACTCGAAAAAGAAGTGTTTGAAAATGGATGATCATTTCGATGATGACATGCATTTAAATCTGAATAACTTTATTCCCGGCGACAGACTTTAGGGACCATTCAAAATTTATCCTGAGGGGGGGGCGGTGGAATTTGAGGGGGGGTCACCAATAACTTCGAGCCCTACGAAGGGGGGTCATGTGTAACTAGACTGTGTGTAGAGGGGGGTCATCAGTAACTTGATAAATGATGATGATAAATGGACAGCTATTCAGCTAGGATTTCTTGAGCTTCTGTATGAATTTCATGTTTTTAGGTCGAAGAACCAGGCTGGACTTTAGATACTAAAACAGTAGGCTCTATGGTTTATCATAAGCCTAAACAGCATACAGTACCATAGATAGACCTATGTTCTGTTAGCATTTATCTCTGTACAAACCTCCTGTAGTGTGGTAGGACATGAGACCGGTAAATGGCTTTATAATCATATTTACTCTTCTCAAGATGTATTAAAAGCTAGGCCCCTAATCATACCAGCTAGATTTTAGTTACTACACAATGCATCTAGCAAATCCTTTATCTAAACACAGGTGCAGTGCAGCCTGGACATTGTGGACATTGACTATAGCTAAATGAATATAGCCTGCATTTTGAGACTGAAACAAACCATTCAATAATTTATGCTGCCCCAAAGTTGAAGAAATAAATTGTGGCGTACTACAAGACAAGTTGTACTGACGGTAGTTAATGTCATGATGAGGATAATATTATAAAATATAATAGTTTTAAAGTTTTATAATAATAAAACACCGTCTATTTTTTGCAGGATTTTTGTAGCGAAGCCGACATGATGAATGCATGAAATCAATCATGTCGGATTCGTCCGAATTTTTATAAAGTTTATCTCTGTGTCAGTATAACAAACATAACCTCATTGTTT
>JAVTVY010052104.1:0-25235 GCA_036873755.1 Hanleya hanleyi | reverse complement strand
GGCTTTGTCAGACGAACAATGATTCGGGATGGTGAGTATTGCAGTACCGCGCTGCTATACATGTATATCGAATGGAAGGAACAAACATTCAGTGTTGTTTTATTTAAGTGAATTCACTCTTTGCTGGTATGCAGGGTCGACGAGGTTTCACAATTATCTGAAATGGTGATATTAAAACGACTAAGAGAAAAAACAGTAGGAAAATTCTAAGTCTGCATATACAATGAATTTGACAATTTTTGTCGGGTTTACCAAGGGTAAACCCTACATTAGTATCACTCTTCAGTTTTTCTTTTTTCTTCTGCACATGTGTAGTTTTGATCTCCTGCCCGGAGACTGTTCTCATTTGATGCCCCTTACAGCACTAATAAAAACATATCGTTCTGACAGTCATACGTATTTGCAATGCACGGTAGCAAGTGCATTGAACGTGATAATTTGGACATTATCGCAGTAAATTTTATCTTTCCAATTTCTTTTAAGACTTGCCTTCCCAATCTATTTTATGCGCTATCATTTGTTACGGCGGTAAGGGTCATTCTCCACGGTCCATCTCCATTCTAACGGAAACATGGTAATGAGATAATTGTGTAGAAGCGCGGATGAACTCAGGCAGTCCTGCATCATTTTCCACCCGCTGTTGATCAGATCTATCGTTGTTCAGATCAGGAAGTTCGTCTTTGAGCAGTGAGTGTTGTTAAGTTTATTGTTTATCACAGATACTTAGTTCTCTATAATGTAGACAAATTCGTAATTTTCTGATAATCAAAGTTGTGCATTAACGACCTGCCTGTGTGGCGAGTGACACTACACCGACCGGCGACAGTGACCGTCCAGTCTTGAAGAAGATTTTTTTGCAGGAAATAAAAGACCGTGGAGTTGACATATCTGGGGGTGTTAAAAGTGAAACAGTCTTGGAGCTGAAGCAATCTTGAATTGAATTATTTTGTTGAAAACAGGAGTTGAAACTGGTATTGAAAACAGGAGTTTGAAACAGGTGTTGAAAATAGGTATTGAATTGAAAGAAATAATTTGAGCCATACACAGTAAACCATTGCATATAACAAAATGGGAGTTTCTTTGGAACAGTATAGACTTTGCATCGGCAAACTCAATATTATTTGCCACTCTATAAAAAGTAAGTTATCACAGCTTATGCTTCTAATTATCTATGCATTTCTACATTACTAATTTACTTTATCACAAACGTCACAGTGAATACCCCTCTAATGCACGTAAACCCGACATCAGTACTTTAAGTAGGCCTACTTTGATTTCTCTTCTGAAGGTGTTCACTAAACCTGTTTCTCACTGTTTATCTTGTCTCGCTTTTCGAATTATCATTTCGAACTGACATACGTGGTCGTGACATATCGCGTGTGCGTGTAAAAAGACTATGTTATGTATACCACAATGAGCAAGAATGAACATATTCATGCAATTTATCAACCGAATAACTGCCGTTACCGGAACAATATGATCGTATTACTTGGTAATCTTGCCTGCCACTATACAAGCAATACAATAATCTCAGTGTGAGTCCTAGTCGGAATGCTATGTTTCTGTTGTGTAACTATGTTCCGGTGTTATACAAAAGTTGACGAAAACAGAACCATTATCTACTCCAGACCAGTCATTTCACCACTAATCACTACAAGATCAGTGACAAAATACAGTTTGGATTCATCAGCCACAATTGTCTGTTGAGTAGAGAAGGCATCCGATAAGAAGTTACATAATATATTAGGCCTCATACATTGGTTTGCTCAAGTTTAGCCTACAGACAGGCTGGCTAACAATATGCCAGTGTGACAAACTGATTAGACACCAATGGCTAAATAATCATTTATGATCTTTGAATCCAGCAAGCTAAATATTTAACAAACCTTGTCAGATAACAACTTTCTGACAGATCTAAATGATTCAAACTCTACGAAAGCTGTCTTGTATCAAATCGCGACTTCCCCTGCTCATTCCGGCTCATTGTTTTCCTCAACTCATGTTTTCCAGATATGATTTCCAGGAAAGATATATAGAGGATTTTCATAATCATTTTGTATTTTCAGAAAGGAATTAATGTACTGTTAAGTACACATAACACATCAGACTTGTAAATAATGAAGCACTCGTATTAACAATGTATTAACCCTACCTGGCCTTGGGGGGGGGGGAGCTGCCGCCCCCCTACCAAACTTTCTGCGCTATCTCCGGAACGACAAAAAATAGAGAGCTGAAACTCCGTGACTTTATAGTTTATCATGTTGGGGTCATTTTGTGCTTATTTGCATGAATAATGGGTAAATCCAAGATGGCGGCCATGTGGGATCCCAGAAAAGTGATTTTTTTGTCATATTTCTTCAAAATTTCTGCTTTTCTGCGATGAAAAGTGGGCAAAAACTATTTTATTTCATATCACATTAATATTTACTAATTTATCATGCTATTTTTGCGAAGAAATTGTAGAAATAAAAAATTCGGAATATCTGACCGGAAAATTGACCAAAATATGCCGTTTTTGAAAATGACGCCACTGTGACGTCATCAAAGCTGCCATCTTGGATTTTTTTACATTTTCTGGTAGATCTTGACCCAAGGGTATAGTGTGGTAAGTTTCAGCTCCCTAACTCAAGGGGTAAGAAAAATAATTAGGGGGGGGGGGGCCATTTCGGCCCTCCCCAGGCCACGACAGGTCTCAACAAGCCCAGGCCAGATAGGGTTAACTGTACATAATGTCTGTATATCATTATGAAAGATATAAATACTGATTGCCGTGTGTTAAAAATCGCACAAAATAAGAAAAACCCGTATTTACAAATTTAATGAACTTCGATCATGCATCTATTGTCTGGATAGCATTTCACTATCTGCTGGGCTATGATAATTGTTTGTGTTCAATTATGCCAATTTTATAATCCGTTTCGATATGGGAAGTGCTACCTAAACTATTTATACCACGACCATGACTGAGTTTAACTATAAGCATTTAACGTTCACCTTAGGTGCTCAATCCCGGTGTCATCAAATGCTTTCGAAATGTGCTCGGGCTATATGAGGCTACTGATACGTTCACATTATACCGAATCTCAGCAATTATCTTTTGGTTTTACTGAACTATGCGATAATAATTCACATAGATGTCGCAACGTTGTAAATAAAACGAATACATTTCCATAACATACAGTTGTCTGTATCATACTATCAAATATTATTCAAATGAGAGATTATATTTGCTATTTGGTGAATGTTTAGCTAATAAAATTCATCTGTTTGATTAAATTTGTCTATGTAGTATAACTTTGCTCATATTGACTGTAGGAAATGATATCATTTGCTTCTCAGAAATCAATCATCCTGTTTCTAAGAAGTCAGTCAACCAGCCAGAGATCAGTCATCAGAAGTCAGTCACCATGTTTCTCAAGAAGTTTACCGAGGGCTGGTAATACCGATATTGGCGTATATTTCGCGAAGAGAGTTGCATCACCTGATTTGAATATTAGTGTCACCTTGGCTGATTTAAAACCATCTGGCATAATAGCATTGTTAAAAGACAAGTTCATTATATGTGCAAGAACAGCAGAGATGGATTTTCCGAAGGGATTGACGAAAGACAGAGAAATATCGTCCAAATTCGGCGTCATAATAATATTTTGAACTTCAGTAGTTGTGCGGGTAAATTAGAAGTTTTCAGAGTAGGTAGCCAAGAAATTCACTGAAATTTTTTGGTGTGACACTAGAGATATTCGAGTCCAAGTTGGAAGCAGCGGTACTGAAGTACAGTCACGTCCCCAGTTTCGACCCACCAAAGTGAAATTTTCACATGTTTCAAAAGAAATAGTTTGATTGACAAAATCATTATTAGGATCGCAGTACAATTGTCTATAGAATTTATCGTCAACATGATAAATTTTCGCTCAAAATAGCTGGATATTTCATAAGTGAACATTCGGCATTAAAATGCGGGTTGAGGGGTGATGGTGATATGGTCCAACTGATCATACTGGCAAGATAGACTGGACACTGAAATATCTTAGACGGCTTGCGTATACTCACTCGAAAATAAAAAGTTAAATCGCGGGTACTTTTATTTATTTTAACTCCGAATAGCAGATAAAAGAAATACAATGCTAATCATGACTCGAGTTATGAATTTAATTAGTGAACGCTGCGCAAGAACGTTTCAGGCCATGGTACGACCCAGCTGGGCCATGCATGAATTTTGGTGGTTCGGAACTGGCTTCGTCAGTTGACGTCACCGATGGGGGGGGGGAGGGGGTTGGGGGTGGGAGGTAGCCTTCAGATACGTGGTACCATATGATAATTACATGTGAGAAAAAATAAACCATCAAAACTTTGATCGGAAGCAATGACATCCGACACTGTTTTTATTCTTAACAGCGGGTACATGACCTTTGTACTTAAATTGATTTAGTCGTGTGTATGGAGTGAGTCTGCAAAGCTATCTCCTAACGCAACCAATAAAATGATAATATAATTTAGCTTTCATTGGAAGGTTGATCAATATGTTCGAATGCACAAAATGTTTTAAGATTTCGCGTGAACTTGATTGTTACAAGAAACAATGTTTTGGGAAGTGGGTTGGAACTGACACGAGATCGGAACTGGCGATGTGACTGTACTCATTAAATTTATCTACTAAACTTTGACTATCTGTAATTTCTTTCCAATCGACAATAAACGACTAAGATATAGATGTCTCTTTCTTGCGATTTTTTTAACGGCATCATTTAGAGGTTTCGATGTTTCTTTTATGTCCTGATTGGATTCATAAAACTTTTGTTCGAAATAAGTATTTGTTGCAAGGCGAATGTTGTGATTTATTTTATTCTCATACCTTCCGTGCGGTTCATGTGAATGTTGGGTTTGACAAGCGAGGTATTGCCGATAAAGCCTATTGTTGCATGGACGGAAATGAGGATGACATACGTAATCTAAGGTTTAATGATCCGCTCAGAGGAAACTTCAAAAAGTCAAAGGGAAAACTGCCATTGTATGCGGAACGAAGAAAGGAAATTGTCGAGAGCAGTGTCGATGTTGTTTTCTTCTTGGATGACATTATTCCTTGTGGTATCCTTTATTCGCTGCGTAAACTCGTCTTTCAATTCCGGAGAGACTCAGCGGTACGATATGGTTTACGTACATTACCGGCAATGCTCATTTCATGCTCAATTAAGTGGAGACTGCAATAAAGGAAGAATAGTAAAGTTTGCAGTAATATGTCAGCAGTATCACTGATAGCAGGTTACCTTCGCGGAAATTGATGACTATGTTGTCACTTATTGTTGCCGAGTGAAACTTGGCGTGGTTTTGTGTCTAAAAAAGTATGATTTCAAAATATCGAGAAAGTCTTTGATGGGCTATGGGTGTCAGTTTTGAGGAGAATAGAAAAAAATAAAATATCTCATTAAGTTGTTCTTAAAGATAACTTTTCAGAATGTCAGGTAAAGGCATTCCGAACTGAGAGGCATGGTGCGCCTAGGAACTCCATGGCATACTTTTTTGAACTGGACAGACAAAGGATGGCTTATGTCAAAATATGTATGGCATAAGGGAAATGGCATATGCCATTCCAATTGGAACTCCTCTCCATCCAGATGAGACCAAAATGGCATGGTGTATCCCATTTGGCTAACCGGCATATGCCATTCCTATCAAGGAACTCATGCCCCAATTTCAAGAAGCTCCGTAAGGCTTATCGCATTTAGATGTAAAAACGATAAAGATTCACTGCCATTTGGAGTATTTAGTTTCGTTTCTTCACCAAAGGATGATGTGAGTCAATATACTGCCAGCGGGGAAGGTGATAAGGCGGGATTTTGGCCTGTACGTGGTGCGGTTGAAATCGAAAAAATAAAATGTCCTAAAAATACTTGTGGTTTAATGTAACGGCAAGAGAAAATATAAGTACACAATATGTGAAAGTTTTAGCGTGATTGCATTATGATTATAGTTATGACATGAAACTGAAATCCACAGCTTGTGCTATTTTGTGAAAAAAGGGTCTAAATCGAGTCCTTCCGACACGCATTTAGACACGAAGGACCTCTTTGACCAAAACGCCATTTAGCCTGGTGTTGTGCGGTAACATTATATCCACACTGCTGGAAAATCTTTTTGGTCCAAGGAGTCCTTCATACTAAAAAAAGAAAAGTTATGAATCATAACGTCTGAAGTTTTCGTAAGTAGATTAAAGTGACAAAATACCCTGTTACAGTTGTTCGTATGTCGTGGTGTAGTGGGTACGCACGTTGGATCACAAGCGCCTCGAAATGTTCTTTTACCGAGCTCGAATCTCACGAGGGCAACATGTGTAACGTCAACAAGTTATTTTATTCATTCTCATTTTTACGAAAGAAAATTGCATTCAGTATATCTAAAATAAGATTTTAAACTATCACTATGAACCAATTAAAAGTAAAATAAATATTGTTTACCGATGACACGATACCCCCGAGTGTGGACATTACGGGCTAGTGAAATCGAACGACCAGTCGCTACCCGTTACAACGGCAATATATTCGCCTAAATTGTGTGGCCTTTTTTTCATCGTAACATTTATTCCGTTGATTGACAGTTGACGTGGACGACAAGTTGTACATTGCATTGTGATTGACAGATGGAGACAAGAAATGAACATTCCTATGGGTCGGCTGGCTGTGGGCAAAAATCCCGCTTTACCATACCATCTCCTTTCATTTTTATTGTCATCTGTTGGCATTTTGCAGTGATCAAGGTCATTTAATTCTATACGGTTGAAACATGTGTTGCTTAGAAAGATTAGGTTTATTTCATCGAGGGTGATAGAGGTCTATCCAGAAAGTTCATGGATACTATCGTCACTGGAAAATGGGGGGAACCGTGTTATGTCCGGGAATGGAACATCATTACATTCATCGTAGTTATTTATTGAAAAACATTAGGGTTAAAAAAAAATATCACAATGAAAAGGTAGGTAAACAAATTTGTCCAGTATAAAAAGTAAGCCTACATAAAAAATAAACATGGCAAATATATAGAAGTTAACAACTAGCGGTAACATTATATACACAGACAGGTGTATGTGATATGTGGCGTTACATACCCAGCATAAACTGCCTTTGTGTATGGTAAATTTTGTACTAGAAAAAAGTCATGACAAACTCGGACTGATTGATTTCGCTAACCAGTTTCACTGCTTTCAGCAGTTTATCAAAGCATCGTTTATTAAATTTTATATGATTGCGGTTCTATTTATGCATGTGTGTTTACACAAATGATTCACTGTAAAAAAATATTGTAAATTTTACGGTAAGTTACTGGAAGCAAAGGTGCCAGTAAGTTACTGCAAAATTTACAGTAGGATGTTATTGTAAATATTACAGTAAGTTACTGACAGCAAAGGTGCCAGTAGCTTACTGTAAAAATGCAATAATATATTGTTACTGTAAATTTGTTATATGATTTCAAACATAACTATGAACAAAGAAAACCAAGAAGTAACAGAAGGAACACCCGGTAGCATCGTACAGCGGAAGTGAGTGATCTGTACTCCAGAATCCGGTGTGATGGATAAGAGTGTCCTGGTGATTAGTGTCCCATTTCATATCCTTTTCTATTGCAACCAAGGACGGCACTTGTCCCCAATGTAGAGAAAAGTGTCTTAGCTGGGTTAAGAGATAGAACCCGGACACTCTTATCCACCGGACATTCTTAGCCTCCACACCGGCATATAGCGACTGGCAACGGACCATGAGGTAAGTTTGAGCACACATTACAGACGAAATATACGGTTTAGATTACCATCAAGACTACCAAGTTGTAGAAGGAATATTTCTAAACGCATTGAATGTTCGGCAGTAACTGGTTATCGTGTATTTATTGACTGAGGATCATCAAGAGATCAGTGACTCGATGGCTTGAATCATTTAGGCAACTTGATTGTCTCAATATATTGGTCGAAATATATCCCTTTAACCCTACCTGCCCTGGGGGGGGGAGGGGGCGAAATGGTCCCCTACCAAATTTTCTGCGCTATCTCCGGAACGACAAAAAATGGAGAGCTGAAACTCCTTGACTTTATAGTTTATCATATGGGTTCAATTTGAGCCTATTTGCATAACCCCCCGAGCAGAGGATCATGGGTAAATTCAAAATGGCGACCACGTGAGGTACCAGAAAAATGAAGTTTTTGTCATATTTCTTCAAAATTTCTGCTTTTCCGCGATGAAAAGTGGGCAAAAACTATTTTATGTCACATTACATTATTTTTTACTAATTTATCATGCAGTTTTTGCGGAGAAATTGCATAAATAAAAAATTCGAAAAATCCGACCGAAAAATCGACCCAAAACGCCAATTTTGAAAATGACGTCACTGTAACGTCATCAAAGCGGCCATCTTAGATTTTATCAAATTTAAGGTAGAAGATTGACCCAAAGGTATAGTGTGGTAAGTTTCAGCTCCCTAGCTCAAGGGATAAGAAAAATAATTTGGGGGCCATTTCGCCCCCCCCCCCCCCCAGGCCAGGACAGGTCCCAAAAAGCCCAGGCCAGATAAGCTATCGTTCATGCTCGTCGTGATATCCCTAAACATTTAGGGGGTACACCGGCGATATATTACTTATATCCAGCTAAGTTAAACCACTTTCGTCAGAGAAATGTGTCATTGAACTTTCGTGATCTATACGGCCTACAGCACATCGCGAGCTGAATGGAATGGAATTTTTATGTCGAAGTTCAGTTCGAGGTGTTAAATAAGCAGATTCATGCGGATTATACGTAAAATAAGAATATGTATTTATGATTAGGTTACATATAGAGCATCCAGAATGCGCTGGATGAATCAGATTGATCATAAAGTTGCACAATATTGATTCATCAGTTAGTCATTAGTTCTATCGTTTGGCGGCATGCTGGGCTTATGTTCTATTGGCTCTGTAGGACAAATAGCGCGACGCAGCAACTGATGAGAAAACTCATTGAACAGACGATAATAATACCGTTTTGCAGATGCATAAATTGTAGAGAAAAGGCATAATTTATGTATAATAATTGAAGGTATTACAATTTGAGCGGTGTATGGCATATAGTAAACCACTGTAAGGTAAAAAGTTACTGTATGGAAGCGCAATTTTAACTTGGCCGACAGGTGGTGCCACCAATAGGCGGATTGGCACGAACAATAATCCCAACCGAGATCTTGAGGCAAGATCCCCCGACATTGGAAAAAGAGAATTGAATCTGTTCATGTTTACTAAAACGTTAACTTGGCCCACAGGTGGCGCCACCTCTAAACAGATTGGCATGAGCAACAATCACAAGCGAGATCTTCTGGCAAGGTATCCATATACCAAATTTGGAAAGAATCCATTCAAATTTTTTAAGTAATTGTCCAGAAACACAATTTAAAATTGATCCCAGGTGGCGTCACCTATATGCGGATCGGCATGGAAAACAATGCCAAGCGAGATATTGAGGCGAGGAACCTACGTATCAAATGTCGAAAGAATCAGTCAAGGTTTCTAAAAGTTATTCTCTGGAAACACTATTTTAACTTAGCCCCCTATAAAGGAATCGACACGAAAAACAATCTCAAGTCAGATCGTGAGGCAAGGTATACCCACACACCAATTTCGGAAGGAATCATCACGTAGTCATTTTTATAACCATTGTGTCTCGCTGTGATATTGTTTTATTTTATTGTTTTAGGTTTTTATTGTTTTCATGTAAATATTGTAAATAATTTGCACGAATCAAAAACAGCATCTGCTGATTCCTTTGCAATAAAACTGAAAACTGAACTGAAACCGAGGTTTCGGAAATCTGTGGTTGAACTTCTTTCTTCAATCGGTGTCATATTTCTAGACGTAACGTTCTTGATTGAAATTAGAATCTCTTTTTGTGTTAATATTGATCATTGTAAGACGATACTGCAGGGTTTATGTTTAATACGGTACTAAAAGTAGAGGGAAAGCACATGCATTTCCCCTGCCTTGACGAACCAGTGGTAATTTCCTGTTGACGCCCCAAGGGCCACATACATAAACTCGGATTGATTTTCTGTTGTATTTTGCATACATGCTAATAAAACTGAGTAGAAATGTCGGGAATATTTGATGCCCCTTACATCTGAACATCAAAGCAGAATATCGATTGTAATTAGACGACATTGTGTAAATGGCAATGCTCATTAATAGCTACAGCATATGAACCTTTCCAGGTTGCAATTTTGTAAAGATACATGTAACTTAGCCATCTTGCAATCTGGCTGTTGAAATTACGCACATAATAATCCCCTGACTGTTTAGAAAGTAAACACTTACTCTATCAAAATACATCTCCACTGTGTATTATGAACTGCACAAAGCGTGTTCACAAATCATTATACACGGTGTGTATCTTTTATCACGGCAACATTTCTAGCCATGCGAAAGGTAGAGGATGGGGCAGAATTTTTAGGTTCTCCTATTATATCCATTATATATAATTGAAGAGATATTCAAGAGGTGGGAAAATTGATGACGTCTGGCAAATAACAAGCAACCATATGACTCCATAGAAAAGCTTCTCTCGGTACCTCACATTCAGACTCTATAACACGGAGAATTCTCGGACGTAGTCTTAGTATCTTAGCCGCGTTTTAATTGCTGTTGTTCATGTGGAGGCTGTGAAGTCATCACACGGCCCCTAGCATCGGCTTAAGTGGAATGAGATATGCTAGCTCTGGAGCAGTGATGAGAGATCAGCTCAAATAACTAACTCATCTGGTGTTGATGGATCAGCAATCGTGGGCGTCAAGAATACAAAGAAAAACTAACTTAATACCCGGCGTCGTGCAGCTTGAACTTCTCACAAAGACAATAAACCTACATATATTTGTCCGATGGCATGTACAAAGAGAAATAGGTGGTAAGAGATACCTGAAAACTCTTGTCCCAGGTTGTGTTCCCTTTAGTTTGAAATTACACAACATATATATGTATAAAAAGAAAGCCTCTTTTGGGAGAGTATACAAGATGACAAATTATTACAATTCTTATTGAGGCCTGGATTTTCAACCGCAGACGTTGTCTTTTGGACAAGCGACCAAATGCTTATTCCCACGAAGACATGTTCATATCCACTGCACTCATTCGCGTAGATGGTCAGAAAATAACACACTCTGGCCAGCAAGGAAGTCCAGACCATTTACCGTGACATCAAATTTACTAACTGTATTTCTGTCGTCAGTGGGTCTTCAATTATTCAATCTGATTAAACTAAGATACTGATGTTGCTCCACAGGTAAAACTCTCACGGCTTTTCAACTATGAATATAATGAGATACATGTAGCTGCCACGACCCTTATTGAAATAGTTTTGTGTTATGGGAGAAATGAACAGTTGACTGAAGTATATGTTGATTTCATTATACATTTACATATATATGTAGCAAATAGCCAAAGTAGCTATGGCATGCTCTTCTGTGAACATTCATTCTATGTTTTTCATGTTTTTCTCAATTTACAACGCTAGCAGTATTTCGGTCTGACATATCGTGTAACCCGCAAGCAGCTATGGAGGTGCACATTTATGCCTAACTTCGGAATGTAGCTTCACTTTACGAGATTGTGTTTATTATGTACCACCTAACTTCGGAATGTAACTTCACGTCACGAGATTTCACGAGATTGTGTTTGTTATGTACCACAATCATAGGTTAATGTTTATCTCTTTGGGCATGAAAGTCTGCAGATTACACGAGAAGCACCGCCACAATTCACGAAATGTGGCGACAAAGCTGTTGCAATGAATCGGTCGAAATAAATTACCACACGCGCCACTACCTGTTGCTTTAAATATATCTTGAAGGGTTTGTAACCCACCTGGAGGGGAGGGGGGATGGGTAAAAATATATTGTGTTGCACACTTCTTACCACTATTTTCGATTCTTTCTCCAGGTGAGATTATCTTGAAAATACTTGTTAGCCTTCAGAATCTTATTAACCCTACCTGACCTGGGGGGGGGGGGGAGGGGCTGAAATGGCCCCCTAACAAACTTTCTGCGCTATCTCCGGAACGACAAAAAATGGAGAGCTGAAACTCCTTGACATTATAGTTTATCATATTGGGGTCATTTTGCGCCCATTCGCATAACCTCCCGAGTAGAGGATTATGGGTAAATTCAAGATGGCGGCCACATGGGGTATCAGAAAAGTGATGTTTTTGTCATATTTCTTCAAAATTTCTGCTTTTCCGCGATGAAAAGTGGGCAAAAACTATTTTATTTCACATCTCATTAATATTTACTAATTTATCATGCAGTTTTTGCGGAGAAATTGCATAAATAAAAAATTCGAAAAATCCGACCGGAAAATCGACCAAATAATGCCGTTTTTGAAAATTATGTCGCTGTGACGTCACCAAGCGGCCATCTTAGATTATTTTTTTACATTTTCTGGTAGGGCTTGACCCACAGGTATAGTGTAGTAAGTTTCAGCTCCCTAGATCAAGTGGCAAGGAAAATAATTAGGGGGGCTATTTCGACCCCCCTGGCCAGGACATGCCCCCAAAAGCCCAAGCCAGATAGGTTTAAGGATAAGGGGAAAGATCTAGTTTCCAATACCAAATGAAACTCCCAATTCCATGTCTCTCACTAGAACACAGTAAAACACAGTTTTTACTCACCACCAATCTTCCTTAGATGTAGAACACAGATGAAACAAATCACAAATTGGTAGTTTGAGGTATGAAAAATATCACCTTCATAGTCAAATGTACGAAGCAAATTTCTGATAAAGTATAGTGCAACATACAATGCAAAATATATGGAAATATGCCCAAACGCTTCATTGAGGTCCGACCAGCAGTTGAAATGGCTTAGTATAAACAAACAAATAATGTACAAATTACATTGACAGTTCAACCACATGCCTGATTGCAATTTGCAAGGGCATCGCGTATGATGAGGGCACTATTGACGCCTGTCACATCTTTTGTTTTGCAATGGACAGAAAAATGGTGTGTGAATACCTTTTTACAACGAAACTTCTCCACCTAAGTGAAAATTAGTTCATCACACCTGGAAGATACCAATATGAACTCCTCCCATGTATTCAAAGGTGTGTTCACAAATGGCAGCTCTATGAGTATTTTGACTTCAAATGTAATTTATGCATTATTTGTTAATACCAAGCTGTTTTAAATGCTGGTCGGACCTTAATGACGTGTTTAGGCATCTTCTATACATTTTACGTTATATTATTTGCTTTGTAGATTTGACTATGAAGGTGATATTGTTCATTCTTCAAACTACCAATTTTGCAGGACAAGAAGCCAACTTGGGCATTTTACTCATGTTCTACATATTCTATGGAAGATTGGATGTGAGTAAAAACTGTTTTACCCCTTACAAACCAATAAGCTGGGGAATTTGTGGGGTTTATATCGGGCAAGCTGTGTAGGGATCATGTGGGGAATGTGTAGGACAGCCAATGTGGGGAATGTGTGGGGATTTGGTAAAATCCCCACATTGGACTTAGTCGTGGAAAAGGAGTTTCTTAATGCTGCTTAGCTGAATTAAATCCCCGCACTATCCCAACCTCAGCCCCTCGTGTTCCCTACATGTGGGGATGATGCGGAGAACTATATTTAAAGCTGGTATGGGATAGACCCACAATATTCCTGCAGGAAGTCCAGCATGGTACAGAAAACCCCACAATATCCCCACGTGGGGAATCTGCGGGGCAGAAAAGCCCACAATATCCCCACATGAGGAATCTGCGGGCAGTACTTCCAGCATGGGACAGAAAACCCCACAATATCCCCAAGTGGGGAATCTGCGGGGCAGAAAACCCCACAATATCCCCACGTGGGGAATCTGCGGGGCAGTAATTCCAGCATGGGGGAGAAAACCCCACAATATCCCCACGTGGGAAATCTGCGGGGCAGTAAATCCAGCATGGGATGGAAAACCCCACAATATCCCCAAGTGGGGAATCTGCGGGGGGAATCTGCGGGGCAAAAAACCGCCCAATATCACCACGTGTGGAATCGGCGGGGCAGTAATTCCAACATGGGAAAGAAAACCCCGCAATATCCCCAGGTGGGGAATCTGCGGGGCAGTAATTCCAGCATGAGACAGAAAACCCCACAATATCCCCACGCGGGGAATCTGCGGGGCAGTAATTCCAATATGGGACAGAAAACCCCACAAAGAGGTATGGCAACATCCCCACAGTAACCCTACAATATCCCGTGTGGGGTTGTCGCCCCCGAATGTACCAACAATGGGTTATTTTCGGGGTAGTTATTTGAGAGTGGGGAATGAATTGCGCAGAGCACTCATCCACCCCTTAAAATAACCACCAGCAGAAGCAAAATCCACACGTGTTTCACCTTTTATTCTTTAACAGCATAAAATATACATTGTACCATGTCTTAAAACATCCGAGCACAAAATGGGAAGCATATTGAAAGTCTGTGTCAAGAAGAATGGTTTTTCATCCCTCAAAGGTTTAAAAAAATCTGTCTTGGTCTTTTCCCACCTGTTGTGGGATGGCCTTTAGCATTTCTTGGGGGACTGTCATTGTCATCGTCAGAGGATGACGAATCGACGGCAGATGAGGGTGAAGCTGAAGAAGAGTCCGCCAGCTCTTCGGACATGTGGAGATCATGCTTCTTCAGTGGTGTTTTCTTGCGGATTCTATCTGACCTTGCTGCATCATGGCATTTCTGAGTGATGCCTCTCCTTACTTTGGACCATGGTGTGCCCTTGAACTGGTTGCAAACATAACCTGGATGTCAAACAATGAACGACGATTAGTATATTCTGAATGCCCAAGCTATCGTAATAAATTGATACAGGAAACAAATATGGTTGAGCATACAGATATTAGAGTTCCATGATTATGGCAGTCAAACATTGACCCCTACGAAACTGGCTAAAACAAAACACAATAAATTCAGATCACTCTCATCACTGATCAGACCATTTATGTTCATATAACTAACAGCATATGGTTCGAGATATACAGATCTACCAAAGAACAAGTAATATTTTTTCAAATTTATATACGAAGCTGTGCATCTGAAAACCTCTCAATTCTTCGATAACTCCAAGTTATCAGGCCACAGAAACCTGATTCATAGTTAGCAGTTTGATGGTATTCGAGATATGGATCATTAATGATCTTGCATGAGGCTTTCTATGGCCCTGGCCCTATGCATGTGTGATGCAAGTTAAGCTTGCCTATGAATTATCATTCTCACGGCATGCTGGTGGATTACATCCACCATAACTGGCGCTGCTGCTGCGGGGGCCATGGACCTCTATGGTCCTTTTTTTTTTGGTCGATGATATCTCATATCATTGATGAAGAGTATGATTTGAAAATGGAGATATCGCTGATGAGCTTAACATAATCTAATACAGCAGATGGCACCCATATTGGATTATGCACATCCATAAAACATAATACCAACTGTCCTCTCAACAATGTCCATGCACTCCCCAAGTTTGAGGTAGATTGGTTGAATCGTTCTAGAGTTATTGTCCAGACAAGATCTAAATGCTGAAAATCTAAGATGACTGATGGTGGCCATCTTGGATTACACAGGTAACTATAAAACAATGACACCTGTTCTCTCGCCGATGTGAAGCCACACTGCAAGTTTGAAGTCGATCAGTTGAATTATTCTAGAGTTGCTGTCCAGACAAGATGCAACTGCTTAAGATACAACATAATCCAATATCGCTGGTAGATGGCAGCCAAATTGGATTATGCTCGTTCATGAAACACAATCCTAACCGGGATCTCACTAAGGTCAAGGGACTTCCCAACTTTGAAGTAGATCAGTTGAATCATACTCCAGCTATTGTCCGGACAAGATCAAGCTGCTTAAAATCCAATGAAATCCAGTATGGCTAATGGTGGCCATATTGGATTAAGCACGTCCTTGAAAAACAATCCTAATCCTCCTCTCAACAATGTCAAGGCACTCCCCAGGTATGAAGTAGCTAGATCAGTTGAATCGTTATCGAGTTATTGTCCGAAAAAGATCCAACTGCTTATAATCCAATATGGCTGACGGCGGCCATATTAGATTAAGCACATTGCTGAAAAACAATCCCAACCATCCTCTCACCGATGTCAAGGCACACCCCAAGTTTGAAGTTGATTGGTTAAATCGTTCACGAGTTATCGTCCAGACAAGAAAATCTTACGGAATTACGGAATCACGGAATTTCGGACACCAGTGTTTCTAAGTCCCCCCCCCCCCTACTAAGTAGCGGGGGACAACAAGAGCCCAAGGGGCTTCAATATACGCCCGTGTATCTGGAATTACATTGGTCCAAATTTCAAGGTTGTCTAATAGCCTTGATTCCAATTCGTAGCTAGCCTACATTTTTGCGCTTCTGAGAATGTAACATATGTAACATCTTATATTGAATGATAAACTAAAACAAGCTTAACTCTTGGTAACTAGTTGCCCTTGCAGCAAGAGCCGAGAGCTCACATATCTCACACTGAAATCGACAATAGTCAAACACAAGAAAATAGTAGTTTTCCTGCAAATGGATTCCTTTCAGACAAGAGAATTTTTCATGAAGGAAGAAGAAAGTGGTGAATTAAACCTTTGTTCTTGAGTTAATAAACAGGTATGCAGTTCATAAAGGACCCCTCTCTCGTTAAATTAGTAAATGTATGGTTTTTATTTCACAACAGTTTAACTAAATGTAGCTGTTTCAAATATGAGAGAAAACTCCACAGGACGAATGACATATACATGTAGGGGAGAGAACTCTGAATATTCCAACCTAACACATATGGTCAGCTAAACTTGATTCGCTTTTTAAGGACTGTGACCTTGACCTCCTCTCTGTCATTCGAGTAAGGTATACTCAAAGTTTGGTACCATTCCATACCTTGAAACTAGAGATATCGCATGGACAACAAATGTTAATAGATGAATTGACAGAACGGAACATCGCATTACGACTTCGTCTTCGACAGGCTATAAAAATGTGACTTAATGATTTCTTGATTTTGGGGTCACAGTGACCTTGACCTTTGACCCACATTTTGGTATGTAACACATGCCCCTCTAATGTATCTACTAGCAGAAAAAAAGTTATTTTTTAATAATTCCCTGACTTTGAGATCAGTGACCTTGACCTTTGACCTTGACCTGAATTATGGTACATGACACATCGTCTTCCCTCAACGTATCAATGGACACAAAAGAAATCATGATTTTTATGAATTTCATGATTTTGCGGGTCAGTGACCTTGACGTTCGGCCTTGACCTATGTTTTGGTATGTGCTACATCATGTCTCCCTAATGTATCTACTGACACAAAAAAGTAATTTTCAAAGATTTCTTGATTCTGGAGTCACAGTGACCTTGAATATTGACCTTGACCTAAAGTTTGGTAGATGACAAATCGTCTCCCCGTAATTTCTCAATGGACACAAAAATCATGATTTTTAACAATTTCACAATTTTGGGGTCACAGTGACCTTGACCTTTGACCAGGTCACTTGACCTACATTTTTGTATGTGACACATCGTATCCCCCTAATGTATCTACTGACACAAAAAAAAATATTTTTAATAATTTCCTGATTTTGGGGTCAGTGATCTTTGATCTTGACCTTGACCTAATTTTTGGTATGCGATACTTCATTTCGCCCTATTGAATCCACTTACAAAAAATTTGTAATTTTTAATGATTTCCTGATTTTTAGGTCACACTGACCTTTGACCTTGATTCTGGGGTCACAGTGAACTTGACTATTGACCTGGATCTAAATTTCGGTACATGACGAAACCGCTCCCCGTAATTTCTCAATGAACTAAAAAAATCATGATTTTTAACAATTTCACAATTTTGGGGTCACAGTGACCTTGACTTTTGACCTTGAACTACATTTTTGCATGTGACACATCGTGTCCCCCTAATGTAGCTACTGACACAAAAAAAAATATTTTTAATAATTTCCTGATTTTGGGGTCAGTGATCTTTGACCTTGACCTTGACCTAATTTTTGGTATGCGATACTTCATTTCGTCCTATTGAATCCACTTACAAAAAATTAGTAATTTTTTTATAATTTCCTGATTTTGAGGTCACAGTGACCTTTGACCTATTTTTTGGTATGCGAAACTTCATTTCCCCCTGTTGAGTCCACTCACAAAAAATTAGAAATTTTTAATGATTTCCTGATTTTTCTGTCACACCGACCTTTGACCTCTGACCTTGACCTACATTTGGTATGCAATACATCGTTCCCCCCTAGGGCATCCACTCACCAAAAATTAGAACTGTAGATAGAAAACTGTCAATGATCAATGATTTCCTGATTTTAGGCAACAGTGACCTTTGACCTCGACCTCAATTTTGGTACGTGACACATCGTCTTCACCTAGTGTATTCAATCACGAAAAAATTGCAACTGTGGGTAGAAAACGTTCACAGATATAGACCGGACACAAACACTTCAGTGATTTCCTGTTTTTTTTGGCCAGTGACCTTTGACCTCTGACCTCGACCTTCATTTTGGTACGCGACACATCGTCTCCCCTAGGGTATCCACTCACCAAAAATTAGTACTGTAGATAGAAAATTGTCCCAGATATAGACCGGACACGAGGGGCGGACGGACAGACAGACGGACAGACGGACGGAAACCGCCATCACATAATACGTCCGCCTTTTGGTGGGCGTATAATGAAAAAAGTATTATAAAACATTTCATCAGAAGGCAATATGGAACTGTTACTGGGAACATACTTGAAACAACTTTGAAACAACTATTGAACATGTCCGGTAAATATCAAAAAAAATTGGGGGACATCACTTCAGATGTTTTGTTTTGTTTGAACAGGGAAGTTTCCGTTTATTGCGATGCTGATCGAACTGGCTTATGGGTAATTTCAGAGGTGCCATCTACCCAAGCAATATGCTGTGCATTACAACACCCCTGCGCAAAATGAGAGAATGACTGAAAGTTACGCGTCACTCCGTTTATTTAACGCGATATGAAGTAGTTCGACCTAGTTTCGAATAATTTCTCTGAATTAATCTCACAACGAGCCGTTTCTAGGTGCAGATATTGAAGAATATGTCAGTTTCGTCTCCTGGACAACACTTCTGCTGATGTATTATGAGATTTTCTTCGAACGATTGTGTTTTGTCTGTAAACTGGTCAATATGGCACAAGTCGTAGTCACGGAATATGCCGACTTCATTTTCAGCTCTGATAGCTAATGAAATACACCGAATTGACGTCATGTTTTAAGATCGGCTGAACCACACCGCCAAAATTATAGTGCAGTCCCGGAGAGAGAGTTTGAGACAGGAGAGAGAAGGAGGCAGTTCAGTTCTCAGTCCGTGAGTCTGGAGAATTCTGACACTGTGACCCGCAAGTGCGAGCGTGGCATTCTGACAGCTCGAAGTATGTGAAACGTTTTATGCCCGTCTCTTAATTGATTACGTGTTTCCCGGCGCACACTTGTTGATATTGTCAAATAAATGAATGTTGCAAGTTTTCGCGCTACTGCATGATTGGAGCACATGACATGATTGGAAGCCGCCGTTTTGTGTGCTAAGTTTGAAAACATTTCTTGCAGGGAAAACTTGATTTATTTCATCAAGCGAAAGCATCCTTTTTACTGCAATTTTCAAACTGACTGATCTTATCGTCCAGCATCATTTGTCATCTAGCAAAAGTAATGTTCTTGATTCTGACCATATCCGTAATGACAGCTCGTTGGAAGTTGACAAAATAATTTTCCGTTTGGGCCAGGCAATGGAGGTAAAATTAATTTTGATGTTAATATTTTTAGTAACGTAACGGTACTTTTGCTGTGTGCAATTGCTGAATGTGATTTTAAAATAATTATTTGATGTACCGTTAGGCATATCATGTATAATCTTAAAGAAGACCTATAGGCTACTTATAGTATTGTCTTGTCGTCAATTGCCACACAAATAAAGGAATATGAATCGGATTCAGTGACTTTATTCTTGTACATATCTACAATAACAATATCGTCGAGCTTTGACTGCAGCTTGCAGTGTGCATGAATACATAAACCATGAATGAATGCCGCTATGCATCCTGGGCAACAATGTTCACTACGATTCGGAGACCTCGACAATATTGTAGGTTTACTGCCAAAATGTTTTCTTGTCTAGTTCGGATAATATACAATTTTTAATCTTCGGTGTTGTGTTCTTCATCGGGGAACGGTAATTCCATTGGGTCGTCAAACAATTGTGATAGCAGTTGAACGCCTCGACAAAATCGTTTCCATCGTCCACTAGTACCACATATGCAACTCTCATTTGCCTAGACTTTCTTTACAGTATTGAGGAAGTCTCTTCAATAATTAGAGCTACGTTTCCAAATTTCATGCCACGTATGCAACGAGAGACACATCAGAAACATATTGAACAGGGCAATTCAGTTTTTTCTCAGACATGCAGTGATTATAAGATTTCCTCATCTCCAGGTGTAACTTCCTTTCCTTGTATGAGAGGATAACTGGTATTCACATGAGGTCCACAAGCCAATCTAATCCATTATCCTGTTACCAATTCACACAATGAGTGGGGTCCAGTATTTGCCTGTTCCTATAGATCATTGAAATACAAACACAATTATTTATATTAGATAAAACTCAATCAGGGCAGTATACATTCTGTAGCAAATTATTGTTACTGCATGAACCCTACCTAGCAAAAATGCACCTATCCTCCGTCTTTTTGTGACTTGGGCAAAAAAAATGACCGAAATACGGTGACTCAGTCCATTTACGTGGCCGAGTCCTTATTTTTCAGGTTTAACTTTTTAAACACCCATCGAATGCTGAAAGACCTCTGCTGTGATAGGCAAGGATAAACGCAAACTTCTCGAGGACCCCGAAGACGGCCATAACCTGGATGACATGTCCCATGAAAAATTTACTTTATGGTCGCCGCTGGCACTCAAAAATTCAATCTTAATAAATTAATATCCTATCAATGCTCCCCAATCGAACATGGCGCTATATAGGATCTTACGTATTTCAATTGAATTTGGTGTTCTGAGCGCCCATACCATGGATATTTAATAGCATTATGAGATCATGGTCGCATCTGGACTCATCCATTTGCAGTCGGGGAGGGAAGATAGGTTCACTGTGTCCATTTACTCCAATGCTTACACCACAATGTCGGGACCGCGGCAACATGAAAAGACACCCTGTCAGCGAGCCGGCTAATTCGGCTGAGCCAATCAAATATTCTTTGTCATCAATGTTCCCTTCAAAGCACTTGAAGTGTTCTCGGGATTGGTTAACACGCGAGTTACTGCAAGCCTGTTAGATCCTACAAGCGACAGTATCCAACTGGGGAGCAGATAGGATTTAATTTTAATTAGATTGTCAAAAATTACCTCGAAATTTGAGGAAAGTCTTCAGACGGCTCGTTTGAGGAGTTGGTAGCAAGGCAATATCTACTTATCATATATTTATTTCAAATACATATATATTCTGGTGATTAAATGTTGTATCAATTGTTTATTGTGGTTAGAACTATATCATTGGATATGTGTATACAACCACAACACCACAATAAACCATGATGAAAAAGTCATATTTTCACTCTAAGTAGCTTAAGTGTAATGATTTCTAGACAAACAGATTACTTCTGAGTTCTGGTAACATCAAAGAAGAAAACATGTACGAGTCCAAGAGATCTTTAATCTTGCACACAACAGCTATTTAAAATACCTCGATTCTCCCATCTCCACGTGGCTTTGTTTACTGTACTGCCTCACCCCTGGCGGTGTGGCCTGTGGATTTAACTTTTCACATAACCTCGTCTAGATTTACATGTAACTGAAGCAAGAAGGCATATCCTGTTCAATACGTTTATTGGGGAAACCTCTGTGACGGAGGTAAACGACTGAAACAAAATAAAAATACAGGTTTGAGAGGAATGACCAACATTGACTGCTGAGATGTAAACAAAGGATAACAATAATCTGTTTTAGACATGAATGATTTAACCACGAGTCTTTAACTGAATAAAGTTTACGGCAATGTGAAAATAAACCTAATCCAAGTCATTAATCTTACTCTTGGTTCATAGCACAGACGTGAATTTAGCATGTATAGCATAGTTTCCATTTAACATTGGTGTCGTTGTTGTAACGCTAACACGTGTCTGAACAGACAGGCTGAATATAACAATCGTTCGACTGATTTACAAGAGAACATACATTTACCGGTCAACATGAAACCAAATACTTTTAACTTACACAGTGGTTCGCTGTGGTTGATCAAAAACATACTACTTAGAGCGTAAATTACTTGTAAACTTGTCAAGTTGTGTGATGTGTAGATTGTTCTGAACACACGAATCTAACTCCAAACGCGCAAGAGCTCCGAATAAAACTAGCAAAGAAATGAGCCCGCTAGGCAGCACATTTACGTTCCACGCGAAAGTTGGTCACTCAGCCGCGGAACCGTGGAGTCGTGTATTGTAAAAAAATGATCACCTTGGGTTACGATTAATTCAGCCTAATTGGGGTGAGGATTCATGACGTCATTCACCCAAATTTGGCGGAATCATCCCTTTTGGCGGGAATCAGGCCAATTTCAACATTTCCCCCAACACCTGCTAAATCGCTGTAGGGTCAGTGTGACCCCAGTTTCGATTTATGCATTTTGTCTAACTGAGTGATAAATCCGCGCAAAGTTGACTTATTTATCGACAAAGCACTTACCTATAGTAGAATTATGTCTCCCAAGCACCAGCTATACTCTTAATCTGCTGATTTTGTAGAGTTTTCCTCAGTGTCGGCCATGTTACAACTGAATCGAATGACAGCGCCCTCTATAGCCACACACACACAATGGAGCGAAGGGAGATAACTCCGTTTGACAGAGTTCAAGTTTATTGCACAAATACACTCAGCTTCAGCACAGACAACGTGTTGTATTACATGACATTATTACATTGAATAAATGATTATTTGAAATAGAATTCAAATGCGGAATATATCGCCCTATGTCGACATCAGGATACAATATGACAGAGGCTGGGGTTTCGAACGTGTTGTTTTTTTATTAGAGACCTAATTCAGTAATTTTCAAAGTTCAAGATGTCCTCATGTACTTTGTAAAAATGGCAATGCATGTGCACTTATGAATGTGTTTCCTGTTTATAAAGGTGATGATCTTGTCTGACCACTCATCTGTCATCACCCTAAAAAGGTTATGAGATTTCATCACCTTTTTAGGGTGATGACCAAGGATGGCCACTCGTCGTTCATCACCCTAAAAGGGATCTCATCACCCTTTTATGGTGATGGCCTGGTTTCATCACCTTAGGGTGATGGATTTTGTCGTCATCAAGGGTGATGATCAGACCCCATCACCCCAAAAAGGTGATGGCCCATCACCTTTTTTCTGACTGTGTGGGGTGGCGAATCCGTCTTTTCGACGCTATTGAACTGAAACGGGCCCAAAATCTTTACCGTTTTAAGAAAACAGAGTTCACAGTCTGCCTGCCTGTATCTCACACTATATGTGCAAATAAAATATCGCCCCACTTCAACCCCACTATCGTCTTAGGCTATGCATGGAAGAATGCTTGCCCAGCAAAATCCCCACGTTTATCTTAAGCTATGAAAACGGCGAGCATTTTGCCCTACATCATCCCCACGCCGGACTTAAACTTTCAGCACAGCCCGGCACATTCCCTACATTGGACATTGGCGATACATATCGCATGCTGATAGCAAAATACGAACGTAGCGTGCAAGATCTATGGCGCTACGTTTCGTAACATGTGTCTAATTCCGCTTAACCCGGGGCTAGGGGCCGTATGAGCCCATGTACTTCAAGATCTTCATGGTACTCATATGAACAGTCACAATCAAAGCGTGACTGAGGTACATCATTTTTAGATGACGACTCTATAACGAATATTATGGATTAAGAATACTGATCAGCGATACGGATTTGATATTTTGGAACATCATGATGTCTTGCCGGCATCATTGAAAACTGTTGACCGCTTCTCTTGCAGGAAACAAGCCTATGTTTATGTATACTTTTGTCTTTTTGAATTTGGTGCTAATACTGTTATATGGAAATGGAATAGGTCTTTGGATTATGGACGCGGATATTCTCTAATGGACGACGGCTGGATTATGAATGACGGACTAGACGCTTGTAATTTGTCTACGAGCGCTGGAAAAATCCACCCCACGTAATCCCTACAAACAACTCAGTCGATTAACTCCGAAGTTCATTTTCCCTACACCAACCCACGTTACACTTTAAATATGTAGCAGATAAAGGTATGCCCTACATCATCCCCACGCGAACTTTGAATTCTCAGAACTGTCGCCCATTCACCCGTCATAATCCCCACATCCGCCCTACACAATCCCCATATTTATGCTAAATTTGCATAACCGTGGACAGCTGTCCTACACAAACCCTACGTTATCCCCACGAGGAAAGTTCCAAATCACGCTTCGCCCTACACGAACCCTACGCAATCCCCACGTTTATGTTTGTAAGGGACTGTGTATTAATGAGAACGATTTGTACTTGAGATTTTTCACTAGGTATTGGAAGGTGGACCATCCCCCTTATCCTTAAGAGTGGCAAACTCTTCGGCTGATTGAGTGGAGACCCCTTAACCCTATCTGGGCTGGAATTTTTGGGATCTGTTGTGGCTTGGGGGTGGGGAGAAATGCCTCCCTCTTATTTTTCTTACCTCTTGAGCTAGGTAGCTGAAACTTACCACACTATACCCTTGGGTCAAGCTCTACCAGAAAAGGTAAAAGAATCCAAGATGGCCGCTTTGATGACGTCACAGTGACGTCATTTTAAAAAACGGCATTTTTTGGTCGATTTTTCAGTCAGATTTTCCGAATTTTTTTAGTTATGCAATTTCTCCGCAAAAACTGCATGATAAATTAGTAAATATTAATGTGATGTGAAATAAAATAGATTTTGCCCGCTTTTCATCGCGGAAAAGCAGAAATGTTGAAGAAATATGACAAAAACATCACTTTTCTGGGACCCCATGTGGCCGCCATCTTGAATTTTCCTATAATCCTCTGCTCGGAGGGCTATGCAAATAGGCCCCAATATGATAATCTGTAAAGTCACCGGGTTTCAGCTCTCCATGTTTCGTCGTTCCGAAGATTGCGCAGAAAGTTTGGTAGCGGGACCATTACGCCTCCCCC
>JAVTVY010052103.1:0-25536 GCA_036873755.1 Hanleya hanleyi | reverse complement strand
AAAGGCGTGCTTGACACCCACCGGAATTGCGTGAGAGCAGTAAAAAGCATGGACTTGATCGTGGGACGAAAGTCCGCTTAACAGCGAGAGAAATTCAAAATCGGAAACTAATGTTTAAAACAGAGTGATGTTATGTTAAACAAAATCGGAAACTATGTTTAAAACGGCGTGATGCCATGGTGGTTAGAGCGATGGTGCTCGACGGATTTTATATTTGTGGAAATCATAACCCACGTCTCAAAACGTGTCTGTATGGAAATACAAGGGAGGCAACCAGTCTACCCATAACGGGTCTGTAATTTCGTTCCGACACAGGGTTATACTTTTTGCACAAACACATGAAGCGGAAATGGCGGGAAGCCTTCCGAAATTACTGAACAACAGGATCTTTACGAAGCCAAGAATTTTACGACAGCTGAAGATGACATTAAACTTTATTCTGACCTATGAAACATGCCAATGATGAACAACAAGATATTTTGAAAGCCAAGAACTTGACAGCAACAGCTGAAGATGTCATTCAATTTTATTCTGACCGACGAAAACAGGCGAGTGGTGAACCACTCGCCATTTTTTTATTTCAGGCGAGCAAGAGGCGCGCGCGAGTGATCGCTCGCCTCTCCTTGAGAGCCCTGGATATGCATGATGTGATTACCATATACATGTACCTGCACCATGGTGTGATACCATGAGTTTCTCAACTTCATGAACATGGTGAAAATCTCATTGAACAGTTGACTTGGATAGAAAGGGGAATAATTCAGTGCAACTCCAGAAAAGATGTCATTTATCTATGATCATACCTTTTGCCATGTTTACGGAGCAGATGTTCAAGGCCATGGTTGGACACTGATTGACAGCCATTCATGCAGACACTGGATAACCTGTGGTAAAAATACACATACCACTGTCAGTACACACGTGTACAGTATAATTAATAGAATATAAGATTCTGCATGTATTTTATGCGAATGACAGAAAAACAGAAGATTATCCCTAATATCCCTCATCAGTGCTGCAATCATTTCTGAAGTATTTCAGAAGAGCAGCTAATTCCTTAAAATATATACAATAATACCTGTGAACAATACCTGTGAACATCAGTTCATTTGCTCCAGGATTCCATGATAGATGACTGTCATGATTTCCTAATAACACATATGCCTCCCACAAATACATGACTTGAACATGTTGAACGGACATGGAGGTTTCAAAATTTACAACCCTGAAAGGGTCAGAAGATTCTCCGACATGAACCTTGCAATGCACCCCCAGCCTTAGGAGTATTGAAGTAGTACTGGTTAGGAACACTTCTGATTACACCACTCAAAGTGTCTCTCAATATACCATGGCTCCTTGTTACAGTATACTGTACTTGGACTTCCTGAGTATTCTACCTCAATCATCACGTTAAAACAGAGAGACGGACTTTAAAATGAATCACCTAAAATGGAGTCTACATTTTGCCAATCGCTTCCACAGCCTCTGTCAAATCTTGGCATTAAAGGCCAGGAGCAATGCACATAGAGTACCACCCACTCTTACGTGTGTATAGAATACTAGAATGGCCGACCCTCCAATGAACGTACCTGTGAGCCGTAGTAGATATAGAACATAGACCATTATCTGTTACAAAGGTCCAGCTCATGTCCAGGTGAGTTAGATGTTTACACCTGACAGATGCTTGTAGTAATATCGAGTCTCCCACTAAAGCACCACGACTACAGCTACTGAAGTTCAACTCCTGTGGAAAAATCAATTCAGAATTTGTCACCATGTTTGCATACGTACCAGATATAATTCAAAGTATTGTACCCAATCGTGAAAATGTAGATGCAACAACAATGTGACCAATATTTAGTATCAATAAAAGACAATCTGTCTACAATCTGTCAAGGAGCAGGGGGCACAATGTGACCCACAAGGTACACAATGTGACACACAAGAGCACAATGTGACACAAAAATTGGTTTCCCATTTCCAGGAATTAACATGTACATCAGTCCACATTATAATGTTTTCAAATGTAAAAAGACAACATGACAGAAACAATGTCAGTTATTTGAATATGTCATGTATATGTATTTGAAAACGTTTCAAATTTATGCACCGCATGCCCTGACAAACTTTCCAGGACACCCCATTTCTGTGGTGGAAGAAGAAATATATTCTTCATAACTGCTCTCTGATAGGCCTGACACCATGAACATAATGAGATGAATCAATATGAAACAGAGATCACTCAAAATTCACCAGTTGACAGGAAACAGTGGCATGAGTGGAACTTTTGTATGAAAGTTTGTCAGTTACTTGTCGATGGGCGGTGGTTCCCTCTGGGTACTCCGGCTTCCTTCACAAACCAAACTGACTGTCACTGTATGAGTGAAACAACCTTGAGTGTGACATTAAGTCAAATCACCCCCCCCCCCTTTAAACATGTCACAGTGTGCCCCTTCCTGCTATATAACCTGAAACACTGTGCTCTAAGCATGCATAGTCTAGCAAATTAAGGCCAGTCTTTCATGTAACTTTCTATTGTTCAGGTATTTGTATAACTGAAGAGGAGGAGGGAATTTGGCTTAATGTCACACTCAAGTTTGTTTCACTCATACGGTGACAGTCAGTTTGGTTGGTGGAGGAAGCCGGAGTACCCGGAGAGAACCACCGCCCTTCGGCAAGTAACTGACAAACTTTCACACATGGACCAACTGGGCTCGAACCTGTGCCGGTTCAGCGGGGTGAGGCTAGCGGTCACCAGCGAAACGCCTTAGATCACTCGGCCACTGAGGGCCCCTTTGTATAACTGAAAAGCTGCTCATCTAGACTCCTTGTTGTACCCACAAACTTTATTCTTCTCCATTGTTTAGTGAGCTAGTACAAGATATGGAACCAAAATGTATATGTTGCATATACTCTTCATACTACAAAAAATAGTTATCTATAATCCTGTTTGGTTTTTTGAGTCCATATTTTGACAATTCTGATGTAAAATTAAAGCCATTTTTTTGGTTTTATACCAAATTGCTGCTACCCCCATCTGCAGCCTAGCTAGCTGATACAAACTGAAGTATCATCAATGGTGGCCCCAACAATTGAGGAGAAAGCTATTTGGATAGGATTATTCTATGGCAATAAACACTGTTCACACATGCACAGGTCTCATCTATATCCATGATATCACATGAAAATGCTGACAGAAAGAATCCGAGCTACATTTTGCACTAGAACACATTTTGGTCAATGTTAAAACAGTACATGTTCCTTTTCAGCAAACTGCAGACAGAATAATGTTTCACCTAGATGTACATGTATTACCTCTAAATAATGTCCACAGTGTTGAAACATCTTCTGTAAGCCCTCACTGCTAGCATTAGCACCATGACATTGGACCAGATTGAGTCTACGTGGACGACGCTTACCAATTTCTTCTAACCATTCATCGCAGATATCGTAGCGTTTCTTCATTGTTATGTTATTCCCTTCAGTAAACATGAAACATCACAATTCAACAACATTTTCTTTCACAAATTATTGGTCCAGTGCTAAACAGCTCATTCAATATTATCTCTGAATATAGTTCATATTCTAATCATATGATCAACAAACCCAAATAATTCTCCAGTGGTGAAATGGAGACAACCAACATGCATCAGTCACCATGATCGCTAGCTGGCTTAGTTGTATAATTTTTAAAAGTAAGCTTAAGCCTCTTAAGTTATTTTATATGAGAGTAGATCACATTCATTCCAAACTGTGCAAATGTTCTTAAGGTCAAAGTCACGGTGACAGCGTTACATTCAGAGAAGAGTTGCTGAGGTGTAAAGCTCAACAGTTTACTTACTTGTACATGAATTAACCTTATATTATGGGTTTTGAATAAAATACATGTGTCCCTTTCTGTTACAAGGAAATCAATGAAAAAGGTGAGCAGATGCCAAAAATCAAACATGATTTGCAATGCGTGACAGCGTTACGGCTAAAACACCAGTTTTGACGCTAGTCAGATTTTTATGCAAAATCCTGTGAATTATGTGCAAGCTTTGGATCTCCTCCTGCATTTTCTGTTGGCTAAGTAATCAATCTCCATAGTTGACCTGTAGCCCAAAATCACTTTGTGATATTTCTGTTTCCAGGAGGATTTATATCGGTGTGACAGCGTTACAAAAAATTGTGACAGCGTTACACTACTGATATTACTTCAACCAGAATGGACTGTTTTGACAAAACATTAAGGAAGTGACAAAGAAAGCTTCAGATTTTTAATTATATCCTCAAATTGTATTCTGCACCACAGTTTGGCACAATCTCAAACTCAGTATACGTACCACCATTTAATAATTGGAAAATTCAATATCATACATCACATGATTACTGTACAGGAGCTTCTAGTTAAGATTTCACATACTATATGTCCACACTTTTACATGTACATGTATACAGGACATTCAAAAGTAGAAGTTAACAAATTCATTGACCAAGAAGTTAACAAATTCATAGACCAAGAAATTACAAAGTCATAGACCAAATTCTGGCTACCGTTCATTTGCTACTGGTGTCCACTTTTCGTGAAAGTTTTATACTTCACTTTCTAACTATTATTATGCACTGTCAGTATGACAGTGAAAGTGGCAGAAATGCTCATGAACTCATGGGACAAATTAACTTCTTGTTCGTACGAAGTAGGCTCTCATTTGCAAATTGTCCGGTAATGAGTAATCAGTCAGTCAGTCCATCCGAATCCTTTCGTCGACAAAATAAAGAGAACCATTGACATTAGAACCTTGATTTTTGGCATGAATGTGCATTAAGGGACTGTTATCAGCAAGTTCTGAGCTGACCTACTTAGGTGACCTATAAACCTCAAAATTTTGAGAGGATTTCAGGTTATTTCTAGATAGAGGGCCCCCAAGTCATCTCTCGACCGTCTCCCATATTTCTAGATAGAGGGCCCCCAAGTCATCTCTCGAATGTCTCCCGTATTCCTATGAACCATTGACATTACAACCTTGATTTTTGGCATGAATGTGCATTAAGAGACTGTTACCAGCAAGTTCTGAGCTGACCTACTTTTGATGACAATTTGACCTACTTAGGTGACCTATAAACCTCGAAATTGACAAAAACATCAAATTAAGTGCATAAAATCATGTCAAACCTACCGTGGGTCTGCGGCGTTAAGTCACGGGGCTGATCCCTAGACTTTGGTTTGGGCTGCACTGGCTGAGAGTGTGATAGGACCGCCGCCAAGGCCAGAGCCTGGACGCGTGTGGGACCGAAGCCCATGGAAGCTACGTGGGGAGTATTGAATGGTCTAATGCAACCTGATAACTAATATTTGGCAATAGTAATTACATTAATGAGTTTCAGCCTGTTCAGAGGGAATTTGCTAACAAAATTTTTTTTTTCTTTTTTTTTTTCTTTTTTTTTCTTTTTTTTCTCATTTGGGCGCCCAAATTCATGGCGCCCAAACCCGTTATAACGGGTTCAAAAACGGCCTGGATCAGGCCCTGGTCACAATGCCATGTTATCATTAACAGTGTTATTTAACAAGAAAACATTCAAGCCACAATAACTCTATATCCCATATCAGCAACTGTTATTAAGAATACAACATAGAATACTGAAATCAGTTTTGAACACCTGGTACCAGAAAGTGTTGAATATCACTAACTAATTCTTCAAATTATTTTAAAAAGAGCCAAAATCGAAGAACAAAGCCATGAAAATTTATGGCTCTTCTACTTCTGTAAACGGATCTCTTGTGAACTTGGCAATATTACGTGCATCCAATATAGAATCACCAAGCTTTGTTAATATCTGAATTTGTCACATCAAGTTCTGGATAACAGAACTTGGTGTCCGACGATGGATGTCTGTGTAAAAATGTTACATTCTCTTGAGCTATAAAGTCGATTTTAGTTTTTTCTAAGTCGTATCTCACCAAGAAGTAGTCACCAGGTCTGGGAGTTTCAGACTGACCGGCAGTTTGGTCATTTGTGTCTTCTGGCTGATCGAAACCCTCATTTATTGTTGGCTGCTTTACATGGTCAAATGAATGAGTGAAATATGCCGGACTACTAAAGAATTTTCTGTACTTGATTCTCTTTGACACATGAGGGCCATCAGCTTCCAGCTGTTGAACCGACAGTGTCCCAGAAACTGGGAAAACGCTACATGTATCCCAGAGCTTGTGTAAATCATTAACCAGTGCCTCCCGTGACAGGGTTACATTTCATGTTACATTTGATGATTGTAACGCTGTCACACGGAAAAAATGTAACACTGTCACGCTCATAGGAGTAATTAAGCAAATATTATTATTGTTATCTTATGTCAGCATTACTAGGCTAGGAAGGTTGAAAGAAAATATATGTATTGGAACCATGTCCTCCTACTCACTAAATAGCTACAGAAACAAGTGCAAAATCGTGACAGCGTTACATGTCTCTAGGATGTTTTCCAAAATATAATTTCAGGATGAAACAAGGAAATGTTAAAAAAATTCTATTTGATTTTAGTGGTTAGTACTATTAACAATAAAAACATAACCAGCCCAGTTCATGTATGCAAAAAGATAGACCATATATATAATATTGAATATATCACTGAAATCTCAACTCCACTGACTTAAATTTTGCTGCATATAGGTGGCGCCACTGGTGTCTAAATTTCTATTTTTATTTTTAATCACTATCAATCTCAGACACCTAAGGCAATATCCTACCATATGCTGCATTGCATCTGTCTAGAAAGTAAAGTTTAAATTTTACGTAAAATGATAAAATTGTGTGATTTTGACCTTAAACTTCCTCTAATAACTCATCGGGCTAAGATAAGATAAACAATGAAAAAAAATAAAGGGTCACCATACTGCTTCTATATATGTTGAGCACATTAATTTGCATGCTCCCTTTGAAATAACTGTTTTTATTGATTTATTAAGAAAATGGGTACATTTCATGTTGAATTTCCCAGAGTTGAATTAGGGTGAGTGCATGAGTGAATAGAATTTAATATCGCTTCCAACAATATTTCAGCTATATCGCGATGAACCAACTAAGCACTATCCAACCCAGTTGCGTACCTGCTACTTCAAGATGTGTGTGTTTGGGGGTGCGCGCGAGGCATGATAGTCTTTTTTTTCTCAAATAGTTACATGTATCGGTAAAAGAGATAAATGGAACCTTTCCATCTCAATGTCCATGAGGGAGTGTTAGTGAGGGAGTGTTAGTGGCGGATTGGGCTGGGAGATGCGAAATGTTCTTGTGGTTCATCCACGAAATTTATAATAGATGCTATTTTACTTTTCTGATCTAAGGAACTGCAGAGGAGTTTGAGTGGTAACACAATAATAATCTCAACCTCCAGCAGAACAGTGCAAAGTCCAACCATTGAATCTGACAGGCACAAGTGTTGGTTTATTCCATTCTGAAACCACATATGATACACACTTAGTTCGGTTATGTCAGAAATCAAAATTTCATTTATTTGTGTCCTATTATGAGATGTCTGGACACTTTTACGAAGAAATTCGATTTGTTTCCAAAAATTATATAATTCGCCATGTTTTGCTCCATAGTGCTTGGAAATAATGTGATCTACTCTCCTAAGTAAGTTTTTAGTTTCCTCAAATACAGACCAAGAAATAAATGGATCTTGACTCCAGATTGTCAGACCTTTGGTAGCAATGAAAGCACCCAGGCTTGTGTGGATCATTTAATGAAGATTAGCTGCATTTTGGTGAATATTTGAAATGCAGCCATTCAAGCATTATTAAATGAGAAAGGTTCAGATTCTGCTACTCTTCCTGCATGAAAAATGTTACAAAAAAAAAAAAATACGAAAACAAATGTTTAATCCCTGCTGCAGATATAATGCCTGTTCCAACACATTATACAGTGGACCTGATCAGCTCCATCTATAACAGGTTAGACAGCAAACCGACGAGGCAATACTTACACAATGTCTGGTCCATGGCCACTCTGTAGAAGTGTTTACACACTAGAGCACACCTGTACAAGTCAGCTAAAGACAGGTGGGACAGGATATACAGCAGTATTTCTTCAGGAAGACATAGCCACACAGACAAACTTCCATCATGTATTCGTGGAGTCTGTAATGAGCCAGATAACCAGCAAAATTAAAAGTGAAATTATGAACAAATGGTAACATGCTGACATGGTGGAGGAGGACCAACAGACTCAGTCCCAACACATAAGTTAGAAATACAATAAGCAGTGGCATAAGAAGCTCTCAAAAAGAGGAAATGTTTCTACCATGGGAACATGGTGAAAATGCTATGCACATACACGACATAGATCTTGGATTGGAGAACATACCATAACAGAGAAGACATGAGGAGCTTTCTTGGGTACAGAAAGTACATTTTGAAGACACATGTAACACAAGCAGAACAAGAGTCAACAGGGCTTCCAACTACATCCACACATTAGACCAGATTTGTTTGCGATCCCACATGGTGAAGACAAGCAGTAGATCCATTGTATTCATTTGCAGATGAGATCTATGCATAATTAGGTGTGCAACAATAATATCTCCCCTCCCCCCCCAAATGCATCCAGCATTACAGATGGCCTTGTGTGAGATTTCTGGTTCTTCAGTATTCAGGTATTTTAAAGGTCGGTCGTAGTAATCCATATCTGATTTGGAGATATCACATGGGCAATGGAGGTTCAACAGTGAGACAGCCAAATAGATGGACAGATATTCCTTAAAATGAAGTTTGAATCGTCTTTGTTGTGAGATTCTGCTGGTGGACATTTTGTCCCTGAATCCTTGTGATGTGATTTGAAAACATGGTGCTTGGTCAGCGTCAGGCCTCACAGATATTTGTTCGGAATATAAACTTGCATTTTATAAACAATTCCTCGTTTGAACCAATTTTTCTATCTGGTGGTCACATGTTCATCATTTTCCATCAAATGACTTGATATGGCTATTATATCATCGCTCTGAAATATTGTTATGTAATACTGCTCAAGCCAGTGCAAGGGGCTGTGCGGTCAGGCAATTCAAGATGTCCACATGAACAGCTACAATGAAAGGGTGCAATCAGTGTTTTCATCTCTGGGGTTGTCTGACTTCTTGTCAGTACGCCGGCATCATTTTCGAACACTCTTTCAATGTTCAATTAGATGTACATCTAAAATTTTGTGACATTCCGCTGATGTCAACAGAAGTTATATTTTTAACTATTAACTATTCTGGCTACAGAGACCTGGACATTTGGACCTAATATAACTAGGGTTCGTCATTGCCTAATAGCTAAGGTATACTCAAGAATTGTACCAATTAATGTGGAACTGGAGATACTAAAAAGAGAACGAAAGATAACAGATGGAAAGACAGACAGACAGAGAGAACTTGCTATCAGATTATATGATCTTGTTTAACAACACAGATTTTAACAAGACAAACAACAAGCGTTCTGAGAACCCCAACATCTCGCCTTGCGGGGTCATCCGCCGAAGCTGCAGCAGTATTGAAAGCATACATGTAGAGCAAACAATAACGTCTGGAATGGGTGATGTGGTACAGACAATAATGATAGAAATAGATTATCTGGTACACACAATAACATCAGTCCCATGTGGGATTAACGGCATATTAACAGCATATCCATGTAGGATGGATAGGTCAGTGCCGTGGGATTACTGCTGCATAGAGCAGTCCAGTCATGCCAGTATGAGATTACTGCTGGATAGGTCAGTCCCATGTGAGATTACTGCTGGATAGGCCAGTCCTGTGTAGGATTACTGCTGGATGTACCAGTCCTGTGTGTTATTACGGCTGTGGGATTACTGCTGGATAGTCCAGTCCCAAGAGGGATTACTGCTGGATAGGCCGGTCCTGTCTGGGATTACTGCTGGATAGATGAGTTTCGTATGGGATTAATGCTGGATAGGACAGTCCCGTGTTGGATTACTGCTGCATACGGCAATCCTGTGTGGGATTACGGCTGGGGAGGCCAGTCCCGTGTGGGATTACTGCTGGATACACAGTAAAAAATAATTTTCTTGCAAATTTCTTGAAATTTCTTAAATTTTCTTGAATTTCTTAACTGTTACGCTGCGGCGAGCCGTTCATACGGCTCTCGTCTTTCTATACGAAAAATGCGACGAGCCGCAATAGTGGCTTGCCTTTGCTTCTGTCAATGCGAGTACAGCGAGGTACCTTTCTGGAATCGCTTTTTTTCAAATTTACCAAGCATGAAACTCGATAAAAACCATACATATATTGTTAGCTAAGACTGATTTGATTTCTTGGATGTAAACTTGATATTCTGTCTCAGAATAACGAAGTCGGGAGGAAGAAATAAAATTGAAAAATAGAAAAACACCAACGGAGATTTCCATAAAACGTTGTCGAGAAGCCACCCAGAAAATATAAAATACTCACAGAAAACCCCTTCAAAATATATGATTCTTTGGTATAGTTGAAGTACAGAAGCTCAGTTTATATTTCCAAAGTGTGGGTTTCGATGAAATCCGCTAAACAAACTTTATTTTCAAATTTCTGTCGAGCTTCTGCGCTACGTAATTTCGTCGCAAGGAGATAAAATGGCGTCTCCCTCAGATCAGCTTGACCCAGTTCAAGGCTCTGGCCAATGAGCGCTTCGATGTAGGTCACGATGTAGGTCACGTTACCACGCTTGTCCAATCAAGGTTACCGACATAGGATCGGCTGTTAGCGTTACTAGAGAAACGGGAAAACACCCCCTTGCAGTTTTGCGATGTTATCGTCTGTTTGATTGGCCATCCGTCGAAATCACGCCTTCAATCAGAAACTACAAGGAATTCCCTTTCCAATGAGACGTCATACGCCCGAAATGGCGGACGAAAACTCGGAAAAGACCAGGGAGAAAGGCAGCTGAAAAACCAAGATTTTCCGCTGTAATTCCTCATAATTCGCCATTTTCAACCGCAATTCTACCAAAATACTGTAGTCTCTTCAAATAAATTTTATTTACGCTGACAACATCGTCGATTTTGCTATAAAAGGCGGTCGAATAGCATTGACTAAACAAGTTGGGATACATTGATATGTTAGGCCAGTCACCAGCAAACGAAATTAAATAATATTTTTGTTCATGAAATCCGGATTTAAAAAAAAAAAGTCAGCATTTCTCCTCGTACATCATGCAAAAGAATTTAGCAGCATAACAGTTAAATAAGAAAAATACATTATTCCCTCTGTGATACAATGTTTAGAAAGTTCCGAACAATAATTATTATGACGTTTTGGGGGATAGTTTCTGGCAGTTATTGAGCATTTCCAAAGTTTATAAATCTGTTTCAATTTTTGTCTTGTCAGTAAGATATGATTTTTTTCTCAAACGAGAAAAAATAAGAAAAACCTTCCAATTTCTTGAAATGGGAGACTGACAAGAATTATTATCTTAAATTTTCTCAAAATTTTAGGAAATTGTAAGAAAATAATTCTTGTCAGTCTCCCATTTCAAGAAATTGGTAGGTTTTTCTTATTTTTTCTCATTTGAGAAAAAAATCATATCTTACTGACAAGACAAAAATTGAAACAGATTTATAAACTTTGGAAATGCCCAATAACTGCCAGAAACTATCCCCCAAAACGTCAAAATAATTATTGTTCGGAACTTTCTAAACATTGTATCACAGAGGGAATAATGTATTTTTCTTATTTAAGAAATTTCAAGAAATTTGCAAGAAAATTATTTTTTACTGTGTAGGCTAAACCTGTGTGGGATTACAGTGGGATAGGTCAGTCCCATGTAGGATTATGGCTGGATAGGTCAGTGCCATGTGGGATTACTGCTGCATATTGCAATCCAGTGTCATATTACTTCTGGATAGGTCAGTCCCGTGTGAGATTACTGCTGCATAGGCCAGTCCCGTGTGGAATTACTACTGGATAGGCCAGTCCCATGTGGGATTACTGCTGTATAGGCCAGTCCGGTCTGAGATTACTGCTGGATAGGCCAGTCCCGTGTGGCATTACTGATGGATAGGCCAGTGCCATTTGGGATTACTGCTGGATAGGTCAGTCCTGTGTGAGATTACTGCTGGATAGGCCAGTCCCAAATGGGATTACTGCTGGATAGACCAGTCTGGTCTGGGATTACTGCTGGATAGTTGAGTTCCATATGGGATTACTGCTGGATAGGTCAGTCCCATGTGGCATTACTGCTGGATAAGCCAGTGCCATTTGGGATTACTGCTGGATAGGTCAGTCCCGTGTGGGATTACTGCAGGACAGCTCTGACCTAGGAAAACATGAAACATGTCCACCAAGTTTTATAATCATCCCACGAAAGGTTCAACAAACTTTCCATGTACAGATCTACATGTAAATTTTTGCCCAACAAAAACCTTATCAATGGAAACGTACAAAGTCTAAAGTGCAATAATTAGGACAAAAATTCATATTTAATGTCATATTTCTTAAATAGCACATGCACATCCTCAAATCACATTGAACTTGGGTAGCAAGTGTCAAACTCATCCAATGAAAGCTGACAGCTTCAGAAAACTTTCCATGTACAGGTGTACATGTATATACATGTACATTATCATTGACAAATTACTTAGACAAAACCCTCAAAATTTGAACAAAAATTTATATTTCATCTCCTAAATAGCACAGGTACATCCTCTAATCATAAGAAACATGTGTACCAAGTTTCATAATCATTCAATGACAGCTGACAACTGCAGTAAACTGTGATGTACAGATGTACATGTGCACTTCAGCTAAATGCAAAACTCTATCATTTGCCATAATTTGGAGAAAAATTAATATTTCATCTCAAAAATAGCACAGGTACATCCTCTAATCATAAGAAACATGTGTACCAAGTTTCGTAATCATCCAATGAGATCTGACAACTGATGCAACCTTACCATGTACATGTACATGTATACATGTAGAGGCCTACATGTACAATTCACCTAAACAGAAAACTCTATCATTTGCCATAATTTGGAGAAAAATTAATATTTCATCTCAAAAATAGCACACGTACATCCTCTAATCATAAGAAACATGTGTACCAAGTTTCGTAATCATCCAATGACAGCTGACAACTGCAACAAACTTTCCACATGTACATGTGCACTTCAGCTAAACACAAAACTCTTATTATAGGGATTTTAACATTGGAGCACCCCAGGGGTAGTAACCCCAGGTGGGGTACCTACCCCCCATATTTTTTTTATATTTTTAATATTTTTTCTAAATTTTCTAAAAAAAAATTGAATTTGCTAAACCAAAAACCTGATCATTTCCAGGCCGGGGACACCGCCACAGACATCGACGACGACATCCTGTTTCCCCCCTCACAATATCTCCCCTTTACTTCGTAAGGCGCGATAACAATTTAAGGAAATAAGACAAAATTGATGTACAACCAGACATTGAACCAATATACATGTAATTACACTCACCATTTCATGATACCTGTCATAAGCACTTCGAACTGATGATTTGGCTGCAATGCATAATAAATAGAGTTGATGCAAGCAAATAATCTATCTGTGATTACAATTAATATCTTTTCACTTGATTAGAGCATGTAAATCTATTGAATATTTGATTATTAGCTATACAATGTAATACTCAAAAAAATTATACTTAACATGCCTAATGGTGTTCTCAGTATTAACTGGTCATTAAGTCAGGATAAGCTTGCAGGTACAGCATTGATATAGTAGGTCTAATTTGTTTGTCACACTCACATCTGGCAGCAATCAATATTAGATCCACTAACCATTTAGATCTGATTATTGTGATATTATTGAAGTCAATCATTCTCCCCCCTCTCCAAAATCTAATAACTGAACAAGGGATTTTCGAAGGAGAAACATATATTATTCTAGTACAGCACCTACAGTTATATCACCCAGTACCTTGTAGGGTGGTTGATGGTGTCAATAGAGGGTCCATCACCTTTGGCACTGGCATTGGTACATAATCACTCTGGTCTGACTCTGCGTTGAGAATGACATTACGTGCTGGCCTACTCTTTACATCCCCGCAAACCTTCCGCAGGTCTGTAGTCCGAGATTTCAGGTTTATATCTCGCTGTCCCTCCCAGGAATTCTTCGCTCTAGTCCCTGCACTCGATGCTCGATCTTTCAACTTGGTTCTTCTGCCAACAAATATAAAACAAGATGCCCAAGGGTCGAAAAGTGAAAGAATTAAAAGCATAATGGTACTGGTATAATCAAACATTTATGCACATCTAAACATGCCATTAAAGAAACATTCAAAGCAAGAAGTAAGGCAGCTAGTGCTGGCTATGAGAGGTGGTTGATCGCTCTGCACTCGCCTCTTACTCCATCAAATTTATTTCGGATGATCCTTTGGTCATTTGCCCGAAATTTGAATTAGGTTCTTGTCAGAAATGGAAGTTATTTGTCATCACTTCTCACTGCTTATCTGGAAAGTTTTATAGGAGAGATCAACAAGTGACAAAATTCAAGTTTGAGAAACACAGCAACTGATGATTTAGAATTGTACTACATGCAAGTGCTCACCTGCGTCTTATATCTGCACTAGCAGGACGTCCACTTGTCTCAGTTCCCATCTGAACACGATATTCCTCCGAGTCTGGGGAAGATACCTCATCTTGGTCTGCCAGATGTCTCCTGCCTTTAACATCTGCCTTCCCCTGAGAGGGTGGCACTGATCTAGCTTTCTGAAGTTCCCCTGGGTTGTATGAGGACCAGGCCATGCTGGACCTCATCCAGTGACGTTTGCGTGGCTCTGCCTCCATAGACATGCGTACTTGACCTTTAACTTCACCTGTTATAGGTGGCCTGACCTGTCTGTTGGCACTGGTAATGACATGTTTGCCAGGGCTTCTTGGCCGTTTCTGGGTATTACTGGGAATTCTACTGGCACTGCTCGGACGTTGAACATGCTGGAGATGACTGGTTTGGCTGGCTTGACTGGTCCTGGCACTCGGTGTAGTCTTCACCCGTGGGTCAGACAAGAGTTTCCCCAGCAGACCATTCTGGGTATTTCTTTCTGCATCCCCTTGTCCTGCCTCTTGTAGCATACCACCAATTACATCATCCTCATCATCAGTAAAAGTCAGCTCTAACTCTTGGCACGGTTTCTTATTCTGCTCTTCATCACTGCTGTTGCCAAGGTCTAACAATGGAATCTCCAGTCCATTTCTGGTCACCCTCGGACGATCACTGACTTCTTCTTTAGAAAACACTTCGATATCAATATTATCATCCTTTCCAAGGCTCTGTATGGGTGTATCTTGACCTTTGCGAGTCTGTCTCTGAGCCTCATGTAACCATACATTCTCATTCTTCATAAGGTCATCAGTAACAGCCTCTGCTGGTCTGGGTACACCATCTCCAATGATAGGTTCTTGTTCAGTGCTATACAATGACTTGTGGGAGTCAGGAGAGGACTTGTTTCTCTTCTTCTTTAAGTAAGACTTTATGAAGGCTCTTACAATGGGATCATCAATGAGCTGACATATTTCGGTGATTTCACGATCTGTCCTCCCCGTCAATGCGGATGCTTGCCTTTCTTCACCGCTAGAAGGACCTCTCCCACTGTCTATATTCTCCTGTCGCTCAGGGGAAAGTTTTGTACCAATCTGCATGAAATTCTTCTCATCCATAGGCTGTTTACATCCACCAATGAACAAGTCTTCATCCACAGGATATACTGATCTCGCATCATTTGCAGCTGCAAATTGGACAAGATTCTCTCCAGGTTTAGGTTGTTTCCTACTTGAACCTTCCCTCTCCGCTAACGAAGATTTCTTGCCTCTGTGTCTCTTGGACTTGACTTTGACAGCCTCAACTCCAATGATGACCTCTCCACAGCTGGCACACCAAGACATATAGGGCTTGTTCAAAGCCGAACATTCAGGGCAAACCTTCGCCACTTTGGACTTGGGTGACATAGGGGCAGCAGGTGCTGACTCTGTAGCATCTCCAGACCCAGTATCCTCTTGTTGATCGCCCCTCTCCCCCTTTGGTGCAGTGAGAAATGGAATATCAATTCCAAGATCACGCAGTCTCTCCGTTACTCCTCCAACCTTCAAGTTAGCAATTGTGCTGGCCACAAGGGTTTCCAGCTCTTCATCCATACTGGTGTCTAGTTCCGTCAGCTTAAACTCGTCAGTAAGGTCTCTTCTTTCATTTTGCTCATCTGTATAACTAACTCGGTGATCAGACTTCACTGTTTTATCCCTGTCCTTATAGAGGTCTTCAATGGAAGAGAAATATTTCTCCAGCTTATCAACAGCATATTGCTGCCCAGCATTTAACACCAGACCCTCAGATTTCACTTCACTGGATCTTCTAAAAATACATGCAGACAGACTTTATGGTTAACCATTTCATATAATTAAACATACTGTATGGACATGATGGAGAGGAGGATGTAAACATCAGTAAATGTGAAACAAACATTTATGCTATGACTGTCAGGATGAAGAGTGAGTAAGTATGACTGAACATCACTTTCAACAATCTTTCAGTCATATCAGGACGTTTGGGTTCCATAACTTCTCACACCTGGGAACCCCACAGGTAGGGTCCTATTCATTTTTAGGGAACCCCATGTGTGTTCAGGACATCGAACACACAAAGGAGGCTCAATATAATTCTGCTATACATTCATGAAAATGTTTCTCACAGGTAATATCTCACTTGGAAATATAGTTATATGGGTGAGTAAGTGAGTAGGATTTAACGTCGTTTTTTCAGTCATATCACGATGGTGCCTACATGTGCCAGAACACGAGAGTGTCCACAGTTCCTATTATGCTGGACACTGATCAGCCCACCCAGTACAGCACCCGGTCACCCATCCAAGTATTGACCGAGCTCAACGCTGCTTAACTTCGGTGATCTGACAAGAACCGGTGTGCCCAACGTGATGCGCCGTACCTATAGTTATATGGTTGCACAGTTACAATGATAATGCATTTGCTACTGAAGACACAATCCTACTGCAGTGATCCATTCAATATAGAGACAGTTTGTTCATGAGAAATTACCTGTTTTCATGATGAAGCCGGATTCCATCGATGTGCTGTTGTGAAGGACTCGCCCAGTGATCACTTTGCTGTTCAGCTGTCCAGCTTACTCGTAAATCTTGAGAGTGAAGATTATGGTGAGGACTTGTAGGATGATTGATGTGGTTTGGTGGAAAGGGTCGTGTCTTAAAGGTTACTGGCCATGGGGCTTTAAGAGCACAGCTAACACCACCATTTCCCTGTAGGACTGGAGACTGTGGGATGGGGTACTGCAGTCCAACATGGACGTTCACCTGTTGTGGTGGGGGAGCCATCTGAGGTGGGATGGTATTGGTAGGGTAAAATGGCATTTGTTGCCCTGGTGGAGGATGTGGGATATACCCACGTGCCACCTGCTCTCTAGGCGTGTGGGGTATCCACATAGGCTGCTGGGACCTGGCCATAGAGCCTTGACCATGTTGACTGAATCTTCGTGGACTAGAATTCTGTGGTGGGTGAGGGGAATACATAGCAGGAGCTGGGGGAGGTGGATATTGTTCAGACATGTACACTGATGAAGGATGTTGGTTATCAGCCATGTCTGGATGTGTGCTAACAGACCCAAAACCTGATGGAACTGAATACTGATATTGTGACTGCATGATGTCGTTGTAAAATATGGGCTGACCTCTTACGTTCATCATGTTCATGTGCTCTTGATAGGCTGCTCCAGGTCCAAATGCCTGATGATAGATTTCGTCTGATGAAAAAGTTGACTTCCTGGGAACAGTTATCTGCTCGTAGTTCTTTATTCCATAGTGCTGCTGTACTTGGGGGATCTCTCTGTCCAGGTCTCCTTTTGTTTTTATCACAGAGTTCTGAACAAGTGATGGAGATTCCTTTGGCCGGTTGAGCTTTGGCTGACATTCCTGTCCCTTTCCGTACCAGGTCTGGAAACTTCTCTCATCCTCTGCTGCCAATTTTCGAGTGAGCTTATCTGACATGGAATTTCCAATGGCCACGATTGCTGGGTCATCGAGCTGGCTTTCTTGTCCAGCTGTCAGAGCTGGAACTTGACGTTCCAGTTTCAAGGCTTCAATGTCTTTCAAAGACTTTGCAAGGAACTCTTTATACTTCTCTTCCCCGAGTAAGTCTCTCAGGTCTTGATCACAAAATTCATCGTGCAAATTCTCATCATTCAACGGATTCTGGTTAGTCTGGGCACTGAGCATCTCAAGGTTTGACATGCCTGAGTTACATGTAGTCATGTTAGTGATGTGTACGTCTCCATTTAATGTCCGGTCTGACATTGGCCTGTGTGTGGATAACCCAAGCTGTGCGATATCAGTACTACTTTGATTACCATACATGACAAAGGTCTTACTGTCCAGGTCAGTGGAATCCTGTAGTTTTGAATGATGTGCAGGCCCATTATCACGATCCCTCACCTGTCTTGTGGACGACTGATGTGGCAGTGTGTTATGGTAAGATGTCTGCTCCTCTGCACATCTCATCGGTGGTGGATCATAGGATACAGATGTATCATACAATACAGCCTGCTCAGGGGCTACTTTTGTACTTGTCAGAATGTACGGGTCAGCCCTGGTTATCTCTCTGCTGTCCAACTCACTATCAATGTAAGGAGTCCTTGTTACTGAATCCAATGGCATTCCACTACTTATCTTAGGTCTATTTTCTGATGGGGTGGAAGAATCCAGCAATCCAAAATAACCATTATTGCCATGATCATGAAGGAGGGTGGAGCTAATTAGATTTCTTTCATTCTCATACCCAGATGCAGCACTTTCAGGTACCTGTAACACTGTACTTTTTTCCGAACGCCCATTTTCTTCCTTCTTACTAATGTTGTAACAAGGGGAATTTGATGGAGTATCATCTCTGTTACCATGGGCACCCATGTTGCTCACAGTTTCTGGTACAGACAGCCTACCAGGCCTACCATCGATAAATAATTGCTCACCGACCTCATCTGTAACTTTAGAAGCCGTATCTGACACACTATTACCCTCCACAGCCTTAACATTTGCATTCATTACAGCCCCGAAGTATGCAAGTCGTTTCTCTCGCATCTCTTCCAATTGAGACTTCCTCTGGCTCAGACCCTTCATCATATCACTAGGATCTCTGAACCCACTGGGATCATTGGCTTCTTCCATTTCAAACTTCTTTACTGCAGAAGAGACAAAGATACAGTATTATTACATTAACAGACAAGAACACAATTATTCTAGATGTTCTTATAATACTGTACAAGTTTGCAGTTCTTAACCACTAGGATAGTCCATCAAGATGTTGTCCATGTGAGCTTAATGATCACTTTTAGAAGCTGACATATATACATACCCTATCTGAAGTCAGTGAAGTTCTTAACCAGTACCCATATTCTATCATGTTTATTAGGTCACACAAAAGTTAATTAACTGGCTTTCAGGCACTGCCACCTGCTGTCTGAAAACAATTTTTTTACCAAATGCCCACTGCAAAAAAAAAGGAAAAATCTTCTCTTGTTTGGGCGCCCAAACTTATGACACCCAAACTCATTAGAATGGGTTCAAGATCCAAAATGCCTGTATCATTCATGTGTTCATAGGGAAATGCTTTTCTAGCTTATTGAAGCACAATTTTGCTTTAGAATCTGTCCAAACATCGTAAAATAAGAGAAATCCATTCTCTTCAGTAATAGAATATTAATCTTCTTATATTCTGTGCAGTTTGACAAAAATACTATCTAACTGCACATGCATACTGATCCCAAAATACACAACATGGTGTCTGCAGTATATGGGTGAGGTGGGGGTCAGTGTGAAAACGGCACGTGTACAGTTAACCCTTTCACTGTTTAGCCTGGGTTCACCTGCCATGTTGCGGCCATTACAAGAATACTGTACACTTTGTCGTCCATGCTTTGATATCTAACTGAGAGGAAGTGGCTTTGGGGGATCCGCCAGTAACGATGGAATTCCTTTCTTGTTTGATTGGCATGTCTCTCAATGCATAGAAATATGCCCGCTGACGTAACGGCGATGTCATATTACTGAAATGGGCATTTTAGGTGGTAGATCCATTATACAATTCAAACCGTCACGAAGAATAAAAAGCATTTGCGTACACTTCGCCATCCATAAGATGGCTTGCAAATCGTGTGTCACCATTATTGCGGAGCGATATCCGATACTTTACCGATACTGTTCGATCTTCATCCGGCGGAGAACAGTCTTGAGAAATCTGATAAATTACAGGCTTTTCATACTACTTCAGAAAGATATGTTGTCTGAGCTTACAAAAGATACAGATATGAATAACTTCCATATCATCCAAGAGGTGTTGTACATCTGTAATTTTGAACAAGTAAAATGGTGGGTTACGTTGGGGTTACGTCGGTAGAGTTTAGCTGATTGACTGACGACATCACGTGGTGTTGATTTCGGGGAATTCCCTTATATAGTTTCTGAAAGTAGGCTGAAAATTGATACAAACGATCCCAGGGTCAGTCTTACCACGTATAGATGACCCAGATGGTTACAGGTTGGAATAAACACCCTACTGAATCGACAAGTATGATTGTAGGTAAACACCGCCGGTCACGTGTCAAATCACAGTCAATGGTAGGTTTTTCGGTGCTTTCGTTATCAAGCGTGGGCGTGTGTCTGACCAGACGACAGTGACCACAGCCGAAAATGAACGATTTTCAGCATATCGATGACAGGTATGGTTACTGGTGTCCAGTCATTTTTTGATGGAGAGATATCATACTATATTGTCACCAAATGTAGGGTTATTACTATTTCAAGTTAACAAAACTTTTAAACATTTTTGCGGCGAGAGGTGTTTTTAGTGTTGGTGGACAGTCCATGGTAGGTATTAGCATCGAATTATAGTGTGAGGAAATGAGCACAACATGAACACGTGGGAACTTACTACCTGCCTCATGTATCACTGACTCATTCATCTCTCGATTCCTTTCACTTGTGTGTGTTTAAGAGGAATATGAACCATTAATAGTTTATTCTCTGTCTGTCTGATATTACGACAGTCCATGGTATCATCATCGGATCGATCGACAGTCCATGGTAGGTCAAAATACGGTCAGTCCGAACTGACGTGAACCGTGTAACCTTGGCCAATGATTCGCCAAATGAACTGTTGCCAAGACAAATGGTAGCTACCATGGACTGTCAACATATCTGATATACAATCATATGTTGCCTCATTATAACATTGCAGCTGTTATCCGGCTTCAATTTGAAGTGATTCAATCTACAGTTCATGGTCGCATGACAAATGGACTGGTGCATTCACCTACAATCATACTTGTCGATTCAGTAGGGTGATAAAAGGGTGATGAATATATAAAGAATTATCCCAAAAACGTCCGGAGAGCCAAGGGTTTTTTTTGCTGCCGCCTATACTTACAACATTACAGTGAGCTATTTAAGTTACTCAAAGTGCGCACTGCACCATGGGAAGGAAACATGGCCGATTTCCAAACTGTCCAACTATGTATTCTGGACATTCCAACAGTATTCAATATTAGGTGAAAGATATGGCAATTATCTGATTATCCTCAAAAGATATTTCTTGAATAGCCACAGGTCCTAACTTTCTTTAGTTTTTCATGACGCGTGATAATATAAACGCAGAAAAACGGCCGCTTACTGCTACCATTTGGCTACAGCAACAACAACAACAAAAACGGCAGCATGCATGATGCTTGCCAACCAACCCACTCAGACAGATAAACATGATTAGTGCAAGACAGTAGTAAGTGTATTCGTCTGTTTGTTTGCTATAGCCAGCAATCACAGTCTGACAACAAACCTGTGATTCCATCACAAGGACCGCACTCTAAACATAAAACATGCAAAAGTCATATTAGCTAAAATGTTTGTTTTGCCACCAGTTGTTGTAGACTGGATACCCGTCTCTATTAATAACGTTGGGATACATAGAGACTGGCCCCGGGTCCTGTGACCTTCGCCTTGGCGGCGACGTCATATCCCATAATGCCTCTCGTGACGTTGATCCGTAAATGTTATAACACACGTGAAAAACATGAAATGAATTCCACTGTATTCGGAAAGAATATTCGGGAATGAAAAGGCACAAGATATATTGTCTGCTGTAGAATTTAAGGGCAATCTCCATTTATAAACTAAAAGTTGTACTATTAGTATTATGATCACGGACAGACAAATACATGGTCATAATAAAGTGACATTACTGTGGTTAAACAAATGGGGTTACAAATAAAAAAGGAATTGATTCGACTTCTAGGCTCATAAAAATATTCGTTTATCATATTTTTAATATATGTTTTTCTACAATGTCTGAAACACGTTCATTCGAGTAACGTGTGCCAACAAGGCATGGAAAGTCAATCTGATTCCCCAAGACGATGCCAATATACAGTTTTTGACCATTATCTCGATTTTTTATGTTCTGCAGAAGTGTTATATTCACGATCCTATGCTACATTCATGATCCTATAATACAAGAAACATGGGGAATGTATTCAGATTTAAAATTAATTGATGAACTTTCACTGAACCGGACCAAATCTACTTGTCGGCATCTCATGGAAAATTCCCCGCCGGTGAATCGACACGGGTATCTTTTTCAGTAATGTGTTCGCCATGAAATACGAGGAAATCTTCATCAAACTATATATTTCCGAAATGAACATCTCAAGATAGAAGAAATATCAGAATTAAAATCGGATATAGATATGGCGAATCTTCCAAATCAAGTGATCAATTTGCCAGCCGTTGTTATTTATTGGGCACTGCAATTCATCAACAGAAAGCATTTTCGGTTCTATTCCGATATTATCCTTTTTATGGTTATGGTTATCCTTAAATGGTTATTATTGCCTCATATCTGAGGTCAATTTCTTCTCAGATATCCGAAATGACTTAACTGTTAAATATAGAAGTGAGCGCATGCAACCGAAACTGCGTAGATTGAAATACATACCGGTACTGGCAAATGTAGCCGTTGGATCGCTGATTATATTTTGCAGAATGCAAACGCGATTAGACGTTTCTTTACCTGGAGACAAAATGTTTGCTTGAAAAAAAAAAACAATCCCAACTTTTGTTCTCGTTTTCAAGGTTTCATAAAGAAGCTTAATAGCATTCAGAAAGCAACTCTATGGAAAACATTGCCGACTATACATGCTACACTGGCTGAAAGTTAATCATACCGTTTCGGTCAGCCATAAATGCAGTATTTGCATGCATCACATGGCAGTGTGACTAAACGTCACGGGACCTACGAAGTAGGGAGGGAATTAGGACTCCCGACGCGAACTGAACTCTTGGACCCCCCCCCCCCAAGTTGAAATCCTGCCTAAATTAAGATGGGCACAGCCCAAGTCAGAATCACCGGTGATTTTCATCAAAAATCACCAGAAATTTTCATCAAAAGTAGGTCAGCTCAGAAATTGCTGGTAACAGTCCCCTAATGCACCTTCATGCCAAAAATCAAGGTTCTAATGTCAATGGTTCTCCTTATTTTGCCGACGAAAGGATTCGGATGGACTCACTTCACTCTCACTCATTACCGGACAATTTGCAAATGAGAGCCTACTTCGTAGGAACATAATGTTTTTACCAAATACGAACAATACCAATAAAGCCTGGGAACAAAATACATCAGACAAGCGGATTTCACCTTTAGTAATGGCCAGTTATTCATTGATTGCAAATTTAAGAGTTAAGAATATCTCTTATTAAAGCTTGTCCGGTTGAATATCGCTAGATATTCACGTGGACCTTCTTAAAACTAACACCAGTACGAGGCTTCAGCAAATTAGATGCATCTGTGGCTTATTTGCTCCCGAGCACACCGGACGAAATTTCCTAGATGCATCTCACAGAAATTAACAATTTAAATCAGTGTGCGAAAAATGAACACTATGCAGGCGCACTAAAGAGAAGATATATTTGATGTCGGCATATAGTGAATGATGTTACCACTGTTCTCCTATACCGAGACAAACACACCCAGGCAAATCTCTGTCAAGATTTGATTTGACTGCATTCATTACCAAATTATATTTATTACCATCTGCGCGAACCCAGTCAAATCAAATCTCAAAAGAGATGCCCCTTGGCTTCTTTGCTTTGATGCATAATTGAAGTGGGTGCACCTAGCGCTATATATAGTGGTTTTACAACTGATATTGAACTGGACATGTGTGGATGATTATTACTGAAAGGATGTGCTCATTTATTGACTTCAGTCTTGTGGAAGAGAATGTGCAACAACAGTGATGCTGATTTATATTTATCACAAAAAATATGAGTTCGTAGGGTTACAGGAAACATAAAATTCATTTTGAATGTCTGTAGGTCCTATAAACAACTGGGAAGCACTTGCAGGTCATATAATTTTTATTCTGTCTACTGAAGTCATTTCCAGCATAACAAATGGTGGATTTGGAAAAAAGCTGAAGAAAATAATTAAGAGAGAAAAAAACGCAGGATGTTGTATTACATGGCATCACATTTTTTTTGCCTAATATTTAAGTCCTTTCAGTTTTTCAAGGTTCGGTTTTAAAAGCATTTGGAGGCAATGGACTGCTACACACCTAAAATTAGAGAATATTCTGTCAAATGGCATACCAGTACTCTCTATCCCACATTTCAAAGTCTATTTATAACAGTGTTCATGGTACTGCAGAGAAAAACATGTGACTCCACATTCATTGGAAGCCAGTCCATGGATCAAGTCCGTCTGATTCACAATCAGTCCATGTTATACTCCTCTCAGTTCAGATATTAAAGATTCAGTTATTTTAATATTTTCTATGTGTTGTTCCCTGTATTATTCCATATATGAAGGCCTGTATCATTCAGTACTCTGTTGTTTCTCGAAAAATCATTATGTAAGAGTTAATATGTCCAGTCCACATTGAAGAGAGCATGGGTCTGCATTTTCAAAATGTCTTCTTTTATTTCTGTTTCTCTTCACTTCTGGTATTTCAATCTTCAAGCTGTAGAACAAAACAAATGTAAGTTATGATATATCTGAAAAATCTTAACTGACCCGTAGAATCACATCAACATAGCAAGTATACTTCATTCTACCTTTTAAAGAGCTATTTTTTCACTGAAGTCATCTAAATGTCTACTTCACAATTGTCCATATGTGGTGAAATGAGTGATGAATGTTAATTAATATGGATGTAAAACCATTTTTTTCACAAACATGCTACATGAATGATAATTGATTCTTTTGCTATCCAAGATAAATTACCCCAATTTTGCTTGTGATGATAGCTTACATATTGATATTCTACATTGAATTCTTCAACACATTTTGAGACTGAAACTGTCATTTTCTTGTTTTGTGAAAGATAATCTGTCCATGGGATGAGAAAATTTAACTCATAAATTTTAAAGATTTTTACCCCATGAACCCATTATTTTTCTTGCAATAAGAAAATGACATTTAATGCCCTAGAATATTTTTAAAAAATCAGAATTAGTGATTCTAATACATTAAATATTGAAGGTAAATCT